>CAUYPO010086568.1:0-14908 GCA_963574435.1 Cheirogaleus major
TAAAAATTAAGAGATGTGTCCAATGTCAAATATACACTAACACCTGATGGAGCCGGGATTTAAATCTAAGACGTTTGACTTCAAGTTTGCAGCTTTCTTTAGCTTTGAGAAGGGAACTGAAGTCAAAAAGTTAATCATTGGCCAAGGATCCAGGATTTGAATTCAGTTCTTCTGAATCTAAGCCCAGTGAAGTTTCTATTCCATCAGTAAAAGCCTGACATTAAAAAAAAAGTCTTAGTTTGCAGTCCCACCAGCAGTGTAGGAGTGTTCCTATCTCTTCACATCCACGCCAACATTTATTGTTTTGGGACTTTTTGATAAAGGCCACTCTTACTGGAGATAAGTGATATCTCATTGCAGTTTTGATTTGCATTTCCCTGATGATTAGAGATGTTGAGCTAAAGAACAAAGGACAATCTACAAAAAAGACACCTGCACTCGAATGTTTATAGCAGCATAATTCACAATTGCAAAGCTGTGGAAACAACCCAAGTGCCCATCAATACATGAGTGGATTAATAAAATGTGGTATATGTATACCAGGGAGTACTATTCAGCTCTAAGAAACAATGGTGATATAGCACCTCTTGTATTTTCCTGGATAGAGCTGGAACCCATACTACTAAGTGAAGTATCCCAAGAATGGAAAAACAAGCACCACTTATACTCACCAGCAAATTGGTATTAACTGATCAGCACTTAAGTGGACACATAGGAATTACATTTCCTAAGTGGACGCATAGGAATTACATTTATTGTGTACTGGGCAGGTGGGAGGAGGAGAAGGGGGTGGGTATATGCATACAGAATGAGTGAGATGTGCACCATCCGGGGGATGGTCACGCTTGAAGCTCAGATTTGTGGGGGAAGAGGGGACAAGGGTATTATACGCAACCTTAAAATTTGTACCCCCAAAATATGCTGAAATAAAATAAATAAATAAATAAATTCACAAACCATTTTAAAGGAAAAAAGTCTTAAAGTAGCTGATATATTAAATTTGTAGATAAATCAATAGATTGAGATAGCTATGTGTAACTCCATTAAATATGTTGAACATTATAGAAGTAGACTACTTTTACACATTGAAACACACTAATAACTGGCCATTAAATAAATCAATCATTGATATGTCATAAAATTGCGATCCCCAACTCCTGGGCTGTGGACCAGTACTGGTCCGTAGCCTGTAAGGAATCAGGCCACCCAAGAGGAGTTGAGCAGCAGGCAAGCAAACAAAGCTTCATCTGTATTTACAGCTGCTCCCCATCACTAACATCGCCACCCGAGCTCTGCCTCTTGTCAGAATCAGCAATGGCATTAGATTCTCACAGGAATACAAACCCTACTGTAAAATGCGCATGTGAGGGATCTAGGTTGCATACTCTTTATGAGAATCTAATGTACCCCTGGTCCGTGGAAAAATTGTCTTCAATGAAACTGGTCCCTGATGCCAAAAAGGTTGGGGACTGCTGTCATAAATGGAAGCATTACCACTATAAAAGCCGAGTGTTATTTAAAATAGCACTATTGTCCTTTAAGTCCTATAAAACTGGCTTAAATGTAGTATACATGGTGATTATACAAAGAGCCACACAATTCCATAAAATGTACATAAAGTCCTATAATATATATTTAACCTAAAATTAAAATGTTAGCTCTAATAAACATGAAAAAATGATGATGACTTCATTTATAATTATCTTACTTCACTTTTTAGTAATCATAGAAGGGGTTAGGGTAGAATTTTCATCCCAGTTCTTTTACAAAACATGTTTAACTATTGTATGTCTATTATATATTTTTCTGTATTAAACTATCTAAAATTGACTTTAGAATCACAAATAAAGAGGTTCTATTCCTTTTCTCCCTAAATAGCTACAGTAGTGTATGAATCTTATTAATTATTTCATCTGTAAGTTAGACATGTCTTTTTGTCTCTCTTTACTTTGATCTTTTTATTTACCCTCAAGATTTAGCTTTGTTGGATCTAAGGAGCTTTATTGGTTAAAATTCAAAGTGACAGAAAACCAATTCCCTAATGGATACCTAAGGAGAGATAAATAGATTTGTAGACTGCCATATTTTATGAGTTTAATATAAAGAAGGTGCTGATGGGAGATTTTGTCAAGACAGAATAGTTTGAGGTCAAATAGTGGTAGGACCTAGTATAATTTTTATATTCTTACAGTGGAGTGTAAATAAGAATAGCTATGTTAGGTATATCGAATGTAACAAGTTCTAATGTAAAAATCACAGGATTAATGGAGGCTACTTGAATTTTCAGGCAAAAATAGGAGAACTAAATTGAACTAACTTATTCAAAAGTTGAAACAGCCTGAGAACCTCTTGCTGAGTCCAGTTAAACTCTGGGCTCAAAAGGTGAGTTCTGATTGAATCTGTCAGATCTTCATGTGACCTGCAAGAGCTGTGCCAGCTTGGAGCCAGAAGGAAGCAGAAGAAAATAACTGCCCAGGTGTGAATTTCATCTTCCCCTCATGCTTCCCTTAATGAATATAGGAACAGAGGTGACTGGAGTAGGTCACATATCATATCAATCAAGATGAAATATCAAGGCACAGTCAGCAAAGGTAGAGTCAGAAGACTAGGGAAAAATGATCACACTAATACCCAACAAGCAATTAATGAAATTCATTCAAACATTGCATAGGGTCTAAAAAAGGCATTACTATTTTTAATAATGCATATTTTTCCAATTATTAATTAAATAAATGTATACTGTAGAAGATTTGAGAAAAATGCAAAAATGCGTCAAAGAAATTTTAAAAGTCACCCTCAATCACATCATTCAGAAAGAATTATTTTTAACACTTTGGCAGATTTAAGAATTTTTGTTCCTACTCTATTATTCTCTCAGCTATATTTGTATTAATATTTTTTAAAGAGATTATACAGTATAAAAAGTTTTCTTCTGCTATTCTATCTAATCTGATATTAGAAACATGTTCTTGTTATGAATTATACTAATGTTTTATGATATATACTTTTAACTCTTTAATTCACTAAAATTTTTTGCTTACATAGTAAAGTTAGAAAACTGTCCAAAGTGAATGCTCCAGATTAAGAAAAACTTATTTAAGGAAATATACTAAATCTCAGTAGGCACAATGACAGACTGTGGCATTTAAGCTACAACTAGTTCTCAGACCTCTTAGGCTCAGTATGAAAGAAGCTCCACTCTGTGCAGGTGCAACAAAGAAGATGGTGCTCCATCTATTCCCAGATCCCAGTCTAGAATTATGTTTTTTTCCCAGGAGGGGAATCTCACCTACCAGAGTTTTTCCTCTGTCCTAGCTCCATGTTGTAGAAACTCCATTTTAGGCACGCAATACTGAGGGGTCTCAGGCTTCCTTCCTCCATCTAGACCAGGGGTCCTCAAACTTTTTAAACAGCCAGTTCACTGTCCCTCAGACCGTTGGAGGGCCGGACTCTAGTTTAAAAAAAACTATGAACAAATTCCTATGCACACTGCACATATCTTATTTTGAAGTAAAAAAGCAAACGGGCAAAAACACCCGCATGTGGCCCACAGGCTGTAGTTGAGGACGCCAGACTAGACCATAGTTGTAGGGCAGAAGCTATATCCTGAATATAATAGGTTTAGAATTCTGAGCTCCAATCACTTTTGACCTAGGTCATATATAGGATTAAGGTACCAAAACAGGAGAGGTAAGTTGAGAAGACCAGGAACTGCCATCCCAGCCCAGCACCCCACTCTTGAAGTAGGTATGACCTCCGAAAGAAGTGGCAGCTGTTCTTTGGAACAGTAGCACAGATATTCTAATCAGGCAAAGAGGCAGGCCACAAGAACAGAGAGTTCTATAGCTCTCCCTAAGAAAGCTGACTGATTTACTTTGTTATTTAGAAGAAGCATGGAGATGTTCAGAACAAAATACGGAGAACAAAGCATAAGGGTGCTATAGAAACAACGGGGATTTGGGTGGTGAGCAACTAAGAGAACGCTTATAGATGTAAGCTAGTAATAAGAAAAATACTTAACAGATAAAATCAGGGATAAAGGCTATTAAAAGAGAACATCTTGGTCAGAGCAAGGTTCAAATACTACATCTACAAAGGGACTGAGATATTAGTTGGATCTAACTATAGAGCAATTTATGCCCTGAGGCATTCTCTAAAATAATAGAGCAATATGGTACCAATTAATGGAGGCTAATAGCTGAGTATGCTACCAAAAGAGACAGACTGGCCAAAAACTTAAAAGGAAGATCAGAGAAATACAGATGCTTCTCAACTTAGGATAGGGTTACATCCAAATAAACCCACTGTAAAATCAAAAAATCATAAGTCAAACCATTTTAACTCAAGGACCATCTGTACACAGTAAAAAAGCCAGGCTAAAACCACTGTCATGTAGAAAAGGGGATGTCACGGTAACTGTACCCCATTGCCAACACTGCATCCTTACCTGAGTGATTTCAGCTACACACTGTGGAGAAAATATATACTGAAATAGCCAAGTCACTCACTAAAGAAATAAACAAGCAAACAACAAACAAAAGACCTTGGGTAGGAGGAGAGTAATCACTACCAAGAGTTGCATTATATTATCTAAAATGTCTGATTTGCAACATAAAATATGAGACATGCAAAGATACAGGAAAGTGTGACCCATACACAGGCAAAGAAAAAAGGCAACAGAAACTACCTTTGAGAGGGCTCAAATATCATACTTATCAGCCAAATCCTTCAAAGTTACCACCATAAATAAGAATTGAAGAAAGCCATACTTAATAATTAAAGGAAAGTAGGATGGCAATGTCTCCTTAAATGGTCAATGTCCATAAAGAGCTAGACATTATTAAAAAAAAAAAAAAAGAACTTAATGGAAATTCTGGAGTTAAGAGTACAATAACTAAAATGAAAAATATTAAATAGAAGGCTTTAACAGTGGATTTGAGTTCATAGAAAAATGAATCAGCAAGCTTGCAGATAGATGGGTAGAGATAATTCAATTTGAAAAACACAGAGAAAATAGTATTAAGAAAAATAAATATATCTGGAGAAACATGGGACACCAAAATACAAATAATGGGACTATCATAAAGGAGAAAGGATACAGAAAGATATTTGAAGAAATAATGGCTGAAAACATCTAATTTGATTTGAACCTTCAAACCTAATTTGATTTAAAGCTTCATATGTATTTACAGCCTTACAGCCATTCATCATCACTCGTATAATTAATCTATACATCCAAACGGCTCAAAGTAGAACAAAACAAAGGGATTCACATCTGAACCCATCATAGTCAAAATGTTCAAAGTCAATAACATAGAGAAAACCTTGAAAGCAGCAAGAACAACCAGCTTATTAGGTACAGGGGAAATAAGATTAGCAGCTGACTTCTCATTTGAAACAATGAAGTTCAGAGGCGTTGTTGGTGGGAATGTAAAATTGTACAGAAACTGTGGAAAATGGTATGGCAGTTGCTTAAAAAATTGAAAATAGACTCATCGCATGATCCATCAATTCCATTTTTGGGTATATAACCCTTCAAATCAACAGCAGGATCTCAAAAAGGTATTTGACACCCATGTTCATAGCAGGATTATTTACAATAGCTAAAACATGGAAGCAACCCAAGTGTCCATCAATGAATAAATGGATAAGTAAAATGTATATACAGCAGTCCCTTGGTATCCATGGGGGATTATTTTCAGTACTTCTCACCACATGGATATAAAAATTGATGCATATTCAAGTCCCACAGTCAGCTCTGGGGAACCCATATATATAAAAAGTTGGCTGTTCATATCGAGGTTTTGCATCCCTTGAACATTGTATCTTTCATCCATGTTTGGTTGTGGATGTGGAACTCACAGATACGAAGAGCTGAGTGTATTTACTGAAAAAACTCTGCATATAAGTGGACCCATGCAGTTCAAATCCATGTTGTTCAAGGGTCAACTGTACATACAATAAAATATTATTCAGCCTTCAAAAGGAAGGAAAGTCTGACACATGCTACAACATGGATAAATCCTGAGGATATTATGCCACATGAAATAAGCCAGATATAGAAAGATAAATACTATATGATTATACTTATGTGAAGTACTTAGAGTAGTCCAATTCACAGAAGTAGAAAATAAAATGGTGGCTCTAGGGTCTGGGAAGAGGATGAAAAATTTGGAGAGTATAGAGTTCTATGTGTGGCTCACAATTGTCTTTTATTATCAGAAATATCTACGAACCCTCCTTGAGAATATCTGTTTTCTGAAGTTTGGTGCTTCATACTCTATTTTCCTATTTATTATAATCCTTTTTATAATAATGAACATATAATAATGAAAGTTTATATCCTTTTGCATTTTTTCCTGCATTCTATTATGCCCTTTATTATGTGTTTTCTATAACTGCAGTCCTCAAGCCCCAGTACCAATCTGTGGCCTGTTAGGGATGAGGCTGCAGAGCTCCATCACATGACCCCTGCCCTGTGCATGGGGAAATTGTCTTCCATGAAACTTAGGAAGGGGAGGCAAACAGCAGGAGGTGAGCGGTGAACAAGCTAGTGAAGCTTCATCTGTATTTATAGCCTTACAACCACTCAAAATCACTGGTAGCATCAGTCACTGCTTAACCTCCACCACCCCTGCACCCAAGCCAGGGAAAAATTGTCTTCCATGAAACCCATACCTAGTGCCAAAAAGATTGGGGACCACTGGTCTATAACACTATTTTAATTATCTTCAATATTAGTTATGTTCTTAATTTACTTTCAATGTATTTTTTTATTCTACTTTCATATTTAGGTTTCCTTAAATCATCTATAGTCTAAAGTTGATTTAAAATAATTTTCTGAAGAGAATCCTGGTACCTCCAATTGGTAATCCCTTGGGTCATCCCTGAATGACTGATTGGCCATCAGTGATATTCTTAGAGTATACTTATTTATTATGTGAAGCCACACTATGAAACTCATAATTACATCCATTATAAGGATATTTTTGAGACTATCATTTAATGTAACTATGTTTTCTTATGATCCTCATCAGTTAAAATCTTTCCTTAGTACCAATACAGTTGTGTCTTTGTCTTAAGTATTAGGTTTTAGGGCATATCAAAGCATTCTCAGTTATACAAATGAAATGTGTCCTTTGCTTAGCTATTTGAAAGCTTAAATCTGAATGTGTGACTCAACATTATCAGGTGAGTTATTATAGCATGCATTTTGTTGTTATTTCTAACCCCATTTATCTCTTCAATGTTTATTCCTTCTTATTTCTTCTATTTCTTCCAACTTTAATTTATACTCTTTTGTCATATTTTGTTTATCCTTGTAAACTGATTTAAATCTTTTCTGGAGGAGATGAGAATATAAATAAATCAAATTAGGTGAAAATTAAGCCTGGTTCAGACATTCTTTTGCCCCTTATTCATATTTTCTGTTTTTTATGTGTTTTTATCTTTTATATATTGTAAAAGTTTTTAAATTAGGAACTGGAGAAATCATGGCAGGCTCGGCTATATTACCTTGATCTTGAATGTTTCTCTACCTTAAAGAGATATGCTACAATTGTGATCTTGAATTCATGTATACTCTATAACTTCTGCTATATTTAGATGGATTTTAAAATTCAGTTTATTATAATTGCCATTTCTATTTAAATTTATTTTATGTCATTATAGTAACCAAATTTTAAATAGTACATGTTTTTATAAATATACATTAAAGTAGATTTTATACTTTCTAAACTTTTCTTCAATTTCCTTATATATTCGGAGATTTTAGTCATTTCCAAATTATGAAATCTTGAATTTCAAATAGGAGGATTTGACCATTATTACCTTGTATGTTGGAATATAAGGATAATATTTTTAAAATCTTGCTTATCAAACTAAAAATGATTCAGAGGATAAATACTAATCAATTTGTGTTAAATATACCATAAAGAAAACTATGACAAAAGAGATCCTGTCCTAAATAATACTTGTAAGATATCCTGAGGAAGTACAAAGGTAATTTAGAAGCCACAGATGTTAGTATATGCTGCATAGACCTTTCAAAAGGAGAAGCCATTATTAAAGGTCTATATGGCCTATGTTCCCATTCCAATTGAAACAGACCAAAACAAGAAGGGAAAACTCTACATTCTTCAAATTTTCCCTCCTCTTCCCAGACCCTAGAGCCACCATTCTATTTTCTGCTTCTAGGAATGAGACTACTCTAAGTACTCCACATAAGTATAATCATCTAGTGTTTGTCTTTCTGTAACTGGCATAATATCTTCAAGGTTTATCCATATTGTAGCATGTGTCAGATTTTTCTTTCTTTTAAGAGCTAAACCATGATGAGATGAGTGTGACTGTGCATGTGGCTCACATGCTCAAGCACATACTTGTCAGAACAAAAAATCTATGACTACGTGAAGAGAAAAAAGTAACGTGAAAGTTTGAGGTTTTTTTTTAAAAAAAATTCATTTTTCTTAACTCTTAGAAGAATAAAAGAAAATAAAGATGCATTTGCAAAGATTGCCACAGGCCACAGGAACTGAAATCCAAATGAGAAGCATTGACATGTATGAAGCAGCCATTGCACGAATCTTTTCTTTGAAATAATATGACAAGCTTAATTAATTCTAAACTAGAATATATTAACAGTTCGTAAAAATTTAAGATTCAGGTGAGTCCTCCTTCTCATGCAGTAGAACTCATGAATAAGAAATATGTGCCAGTTCATGTCACCTCGCTACAGATGTATGCAATAAAGGAAGTGCAGTTACTTCTGATTCAACATTATAAACTTCGATGTCACCTGAATAAAGGCTACATTTTGTTCACATATGTAAAGGTTGTACTCAATGAAGTATAGTTATTCAGCAAAGATTTGTTAAAGGGGCAGAAATAAGTCATTTCAATTAATGTTAGTTTTAGAAAATAACCTGAATCTGCTGCTTCAAAATTCCTCACCTGCATGTAGGATCACAAGCATCTCTGTACATAGATTTTGTGTGGATTTAACGTTGTCAGACTCAAACCTGCTTTCATACACCTCATTATGCAATCAAAATAAAGGCACGTGTGGGCATGGTAAATATTATTTGGAGTTAAATATTCAGTCAGAATATTCTTTGAATCCAATAGTTGAAACTTATTTGCTTTGATGAGCAAGGTTGAGTACCAAAGACCTCATAGTGCAAATATATATTTGAAAGTGAAGAGTAGTTATCTTTATGGCAAAATGTTTTTAACTCATTCAAGATTTGCCATGTTTGATGAGTACATATTGCACATTAAAAAGGAATGGTTGTAGTTGAGTGATGTTCCTGCTCTATAAAATGTAAATAATTGTAGCTTTCATCCAAGATGAACACTCTCATTACTCTACCTTGTAAATAATATGTTAGTAAACTATCTGAAGAGAGAAAGTTTTCAAAAAGTACTCTGATTTCTTTAGTTCATATTCAGTATGTGTATACAAAGACAAGATCAAAGATACCCTACTACAGAAGATAATGACAAAAGGAAATTATATGGGATCATTTGTTTTATTAAGTTCAGGCACTGTAGGATATATACTTTTCTAAGGAGAGAAGAGTTGTGAAGGAGTAATTTAACTGTTTGCAATCTTTGGAATAACTGTAGCAGAAATATATTAATATATGAGAAAATGTATAAAATAAGCTTATTTTAAAAGGGGGCATAAATTTATGAATAAATTCTAAAGGAAAATGTGAGGCAGAGGATAGGATAATACGGCATTAGTTAACTATTAGGGACTCCATAGAATATTTTAAAAGAGAGACGAACCAGGTGATTGCAATATGGCAGAAAGACAGCAAAAATAAAGAGAATTAGAGCAGAAACATGAATGCTTAATGACATAAAACAAATTATTCATAAAAGCCAGTGTTGGATTACTCAATAGAAAGACAATGTATATGCCTAAGGCACCAGCAAAACATCTGTACAAAATTGGGGAGGCAGATAAAGGAAAAGATAAAAAGAAAAGGAATTAGACTGCAATAAAAAGAGAAAAATTTTTAAAGAATTTAATATTCCAAATATAAGTAAATAGAGCAGCATTAAAGAGGTCTTCATGGAGAAAAAAAATCAATTTTTGATGGGCTTTCTTACACACATCTTTTATTGTTTATTTTAATTTTTAAACTTTGAATTAAATGTGGGAAGAGTGTATTTGTGTGTCTGTGTGTGTGTGCATGTGCATGCGTGTTTAACATCTTAAAAACTCACAGTTTGAGCCTAATAAATAAAAGGTAATAGGAAAGAAAAGGGTATCCATCAGAGATTGGGGTTAGACAGAAAGGTTTCTTAGAAAAGAATGGTATTCAACTCAAATTTGGGTGAAAAAAAAGTATAGGTAGATTTCTGGAAAAGAGCCTAGAGAGAAATCAATCCTGAGGAATAGCATGAGCAAATATGAGGGATAAATTTAACATTACTGAGAATTAGAAAGAAGAAAACTGCAGAAAATAATTAAAAGAGAAATATAGAAATTTACTGATGCTCAGGAAATCCAGGCTAAAGCGATTTTTAAATTAGGGAAAAAATAGGACTGGCAAGACAAAGGAACTATAATCTAAGGCTCCTCAGAGCAGATCCCCAGAAGGCAGGGGAGGCTTTGGGTGAAGATGCAGCCAGGCCTCTGGGGGAGCGCGGGGGTCTGTGCCTGGCCAAAGAGGAGTCCTGGGACAATTCCTACCCTTGGTTACCATGGGCAAGTTGAAAGCCTCAGTTTCCTCACCTGTGAAGTGGAGATGACAATCATTGCCATTGAGTGTTGTGAAGGTGAGATGAGATGACCCGTGCACAGAGTCAGAACTAAGTAAAAAAGAAAAAATGCCAAAGGAATCATACTACCTGATTTTAAGATTTACTATATAGTTACTATAATCAAAACTGTATGATATTTGTGAAGAAAGAATAGAAAGAATAGAGAACTCAGAAATATTAATAGATCCACATAAGTATAGATGATTGATATTTTCTTTCCTCAATGGAATTGCTTTTGTGCCTTTCTCAAAACTTAGGTATTTATGATAATAAATTTTCATCAAATCATATTGGAATAATTGGAAATTTATAAGCAAAATAAAAAAGTCCTTGACCTAAACCTCACACAAAACTCTCTGACAAAGGATGTGCACCTAGAATACACAAAGAAATTTCAATAGACATTCAATAGTTAAGAAAACAATCCAATTAGAAAATGGGCCCAAAATTGAACAAATACTTCACCAAAGAAGACATACATGTGGCAAATGAGTACATGAAAAGATGTTTAACATTATTAGCCACAAGACAAATATCAATTAAAACCATTATGAGATACCTCTACACACCTAATAGAGTGGCTAAGATAAAAAAAAATACTGATAATAGTAAATGCTGATGAAGAGGCAGAGAAACTGGATTTACAGTAGGAACGTAAAATAGCATAGTTACACTGGAAAAAATGTGGCAGTTTTGTATAACATTAAATATGCACTTACCATATGATCCAGTAATTGCACTCAGACATATATCCTAGAGAAAAGAACACTTATGTCCGAACACTTATGCCTAATTTCTTCCCAAAGACCCCACCTGCAAATATCATCACATTGGAGATTTAAGCTCTAACATATTATTTTGGGGTGACATAAACATTTAGTCCACAGCATCTCATTCCTGGCCTCCGAAAATGCATGTCCTTCTCACAAGCTAAATATATCATTCCATGCCAACAGTCATAAAAGCCAATTTGTCTAGCATCAACTCTAAAATATTAAATATGAAGTCCAAAGCCTTATCTAAGTATCATCTAATGAATCAGATATAGGTGATACCTGTGGTCTGATTCATTCTGAGCCAAAATTTGTCACCTTCTATAAAGCTGTGAAACCAGATAACTATGCACTTCCAAAAAAAACAATAGTGGGTTAGACATAGGATAGATATTCCTATTCCAAAACAGAGAAATCAGAAGAAAGAAAGTAACAGGTACCAAAAAATCTAAAACCTAGCAAGGTAATCTCTATGAGATCTTAAGCCTCAAGAATAGTCCTCTTTGGCCTGATGCTCTGCCTCTAGACCCACAGGGATGGTGGTCCTTCCTCTGTAGCACCATTAGGTGAAGATCCCATGACCTAGGGGCTCTGCAAGGGGGTCATGCCTCCATGTCTCAGGGAAGCCCCTGCATGGCCCCACTCACACGTCTCGGCTATACGTTGACCCTGCCCTTTGACATTAGGATGGAGGCATTACTGTCCCATAGACCAATGCATTCTGGGCCTTTGATGGGAGTGGCATCCCTGATAAACTCTGAATTGTCTTTGCAGTCATTCTTCTCTTGTCTGGAAGAATAACATATATTTGTAGCTGAATAGCTCTATGGTCTAGTCCCATAGAGGCTAAGGAGTCCAACAACCTTCTTTCACTTCATCCAATTTTAGTCTCAGGTGGCAGTATTTCTGTGGTATAATCCCATTTATAGTCCTGTCCTCTTTTAAGATGGCTGATTAGGTCCTTCATTCACATCCATACTAATCTCCTTATCAAATAGTAGCTTGACCACACCTTTGGGGTTCTCTGCAATATGTATAGACTGAGAATTTTCTAGATCCTTAAGTTCTGGTTTCTTTTTGCTTAACAATTTCTTTCTCTCTTATCACATTTTACTATAAGTAGTCATGATGGACCAAGCTGCTTCTTCAAAACCTTGCTTAGAAATCTCCTCAGCTAAATAGTCACTTCATTACTTATAAGCTCTACCTTCCAAAAATACTAGAACATGAAAATAATTCAGCCAAGTTATTTTCCACCTTATAATAAACACTGTTTTTCTTTCATTGTCCAATAACATGTGTACCTCATTTCTATCTGAGACCTTATCAGAATTACCTTTACTGTCCATATTTCTACCAACATTCTTGCGTAATTACTTAGGTATTCCCTAATAAGATAGAAGCTTTCTTTTTAGCTCTCTTCTTTACTTTCTGAACCCTCACCAGAATCACCTTTAAATGGCCCTTTGTAAGAATATCAACTTCTCATAGAATGTACCTCAAAATCCTTCCGGCCTCTACACATTATCCAGTTTCAAGGTTGATCCCACATTTTTAGGTATTTTTTATAGCAGCAGCCCATTTCTAGGTACCAATTTCTATTTTAGTCAGTTTGGACCATTATAAGAAAAGTACCATAGACCAGGTTACTTAAACAACAAACATTTATTTCTCATAGTTTTACAGTCTGTGAAATCTAAGATCAAGGTGCCAGGAGATCTGGTGTTTGGTGAGGGCCCACTTCCTGGTATTTGGCAAATGGCTGTCTTTTCATCGTTCCCTCGCAGAGTGGAGAGCAAAGAGAAGAAACAAGGTCTCTCATGTCTCTTCTTTCAAGGGCACTAATCCCATTCATGAGAACTCTGACTTCATGACCTAATCACCAATGGCCCACTTGCAAATATCATCACATTAGGGATTTAAGCTTTAACATACAAATTTTGGAGGGACACAAACATTAAGTCCATAGTGGCTGCCATTATTTCTTTTCCTATATGCACACCCTTGGGTATTTCCTTCCTACATGAATTAATCTTAGCCATGTGACTTGCTTTGGTCAATGATACAATAGCAAGTAGAGGCTTGAATAAATTCTTTTTCACTGGAGCTTGCTCTCTTTTGCTGCTGGACCATTTCCACTGCTATGGAGAAGCATTGGCATATTTGCTTGAGGATGAGATATTACATGGAAAGTGGGCTCAGCTGTCCCAGCTGAGCTTAAGATACATGAATAAGGCCATTCCAGACTGCTCAGCTCCAGGTAAGCCAGTCCAGAACAGAACCACTAGCCAACATCCAGAGGGTGAGACAAAAATATATAAATAATTGATGGATTTGGTGATGGAAAGATTTAAAAATTCTATTCTGATTCCTTCTATTTACTCAGTGAAATAAAAATCCAGGTCATCAACTCAGATGGAAGAGGAGTGGGGAGGATTTTAGGGATTTGAAGATAGAGGGGAAAGGTGTGAAATACTAATCCTCATGGTAGAATTTTTTTTTTATTTCAGCATATTATGGGGGTACAAATGTTGAGGTTATGTATATTGCCCATGCTCCCCCTTCCCCCTTGAGTCAGAGCTTCAAGTGTGACCATCCCCCAAAACGTTGCACATCTCACTCATTGTGTTTGTATATACCCAATGCTAATTGACAGAAGAAAATTCAGTAGAGCTTACCTTGTGAGTTGAGGTTACAAAAATAAAGTGAGAGAGGTCAGCATTTTTCTGTGATTTTTTTCTTCCTTAGCTATGCTCAGCTGACCAGGTGTGGACAAAGAGTAAGTAGAGAATTTGGTTTAAGCAGATTTGGGGTTTTGACAGGCAAGAAATGTGGAAGAGGGGAGGAGCAAGGGAATTGAAACTGTGTAGGAAAGAGAGGTCACTGTGATAGACCTTGGAATCCATTCAGGATAAGAAAGAAAGAAGAGGAAAGTTGTTACTGAGGATAAAAAAAAATAGTGGATACAATTAATTATCAGTACCCATGAAACCAAAGAACTGTTGTAGTCAGTAATATTAGAAATTACAAGCTGGTAGGAGAGGAAATGGCTCTTATGGAGTGGAAAGCCTAAAATTGAGATTTGAAAGTTGTTGGAGGGGAGTACAAAAACTGAGAGGCTAGAGTGCTACATGTATTTTATGCTTGGATATTGATGCTGTAATCACTGAAAACAGTAAGGCAAGTGCTAAATTATTCAAAATATGATGGGGATGACCAAGATATCCAAGAGGTCAGTATATGACTATAAAATGGAGGAGTGGCTAATGGCATAGTTTCAAAGCATGTGCTTATGAGAAGCTGTGACTTTTGGAGAGGAGAAAGGAAGAGTCTAGAAGTAACAGTGAAGAGCAAGGAGA
>CAUYPO010086571.1:0-12360 GCA_963574435.1 Cheirogaleus major
ACAGCTCACTATAGTGAAGATTGAAGAGCTGATAACATAGGCTGGAAGAACCTCATTGCTTTTGCATTTTTGCATTAATGTTTTCTGTTCATGTTTTTATATGCAACCAGAGTTAGGACATAAATTGCCAAGATTATAAATTTAATATATTCATTATTTTAAAAACATATACCATCCTGATATGTTATATCAAGCTAGATAATAAAATCTCTCCTTAAATAAGGTTGGATTTTGTATGCTTTTTTTCATAGCTTTGGTAAAAGCAATAAATCTAAAAATAATAAAAGGAAAACAAACTTCAGAAATATGATCATTAAATATTTTACACAGATATATTGAGGCTTTGAAAGTTCTGTTTTCAAATGTTTGCATACATTTTGATATCCCATTTGGAGAAGTTTTATAAAACTTGTGCTAAGACCATTTAAGCTGGCAGTCCCCAAATTTTTAACACCAGGGACAAGTTTTATGGAAGAAAATTTTTCCACAGACCATGGAGGGTGAAGGATGGGGCTGGTTTTGGGATGATTCAAGCACTTTACATTTATAGTGCACTTTATTTCTATTATTATTACATTGTCACTTGCAACTCACTGATAGAGTTTTGATGAGAGTCTGTAAGCAACTGATTTATTATGGTCTCTGTGCAGTCAAACCTCTCTCCTAATGATAATCTGTATTTGCAGCCTCTCCCCAGTGCTACCATCACTGTCTCAGTTCCACCTCAGATCATCAGGCGTTAGATTCTCATAAAAAGCCCGCAACTTAGATCCCTCACATGTGCAGTTGACAATAGGGTTCATGCTCCTATGAGAATCCAATGCTACCGCTGATCTGACAGGAGGCGGAGTTTATGCGGTGATGTGAGCAATGGGGAGCAGTTGTAAACACAGATGAAGCTTCTCTCTCACCTGCTGCTCCCCTCCTGCTGTGCAGCCTGCTTCCTAACAGGCCACGGACTGGTACCAGTCCACTGCCTGGGGGTTGCGGACCTGCAGATTTAAGCTGTCTTCTGCAGATATTCTTGAATATTTTCATTACAACAATTCTTGCTTGGTGAGTTTAACATACATTTTAGAATATTGAAGTGTGCATTAGAAGATCTCTTCGCTGTTCATTATTCATATTATCTCTTGATTTTCCTGCTTAAATAGGATTGGATTTTGTACTTTTTTGTAGCTTTGAGGAGGACAGTAAATTACTGCTTTGAGATGTTTAAATGAGGACCAAGTGTTCCAATACATCCATGAGGATTAATAAGGAGCTCTGCCTTCACAGCTGCTTGTAATATTTCACTGATTCAATAAGCATTGCTGTACTCTTTATCCATTTATAAAAGATGATAGTTCAGCTAGGTGATGTTATAATATAATAATAATTATCTTATATTCAATGATCAAATTATCAGTTTGATAAATTTTTTCTTTTTTTTTTTTTAGAGACTGAGGATCTCACCGTTGCTCAGGCTAGTCTCAAACTCCTGACCTCAAGCAATCCTCCCACCTCAGCCACTGGAGTCACTGGCATTACAAGCATGAGCCACTGTTCTCAGTTGGTACTTTGAAATTACAAATTGGGCTAATTGTTAAAGTAAGACATCTGTCAAAATGTATTTAAGTTATAAATCTATTCAAACTTTCATATACACAATTCACTTTGGAGATTATCATTATTATAACTAAGATTACTATATTTTTACTGGTTTGTGTGTGTGTAAATATACACATATAATTGATGCATATAATGATGTATTAATAGAGTAAAATATGGGGGTTACTTGGTGATAGAGTATACAAAAAGTGGAGAGAATATTTCTATTTGATCTTTAATCTCTTTCCTTTAATCTGTGGTTTAGCCCACTTAACCTGCTTGCTTAGTATATGTTGCAAGTGAAAATACAAAAGTTTTATACAATCAACTCTCATTTCATTCTTTAATTTATCCATCCATTTCAGACCATTATCCACTAAGTATTGGTGGGACCAAGTCTCAATGATAGCTTCAAAGATGGTGGTCAAGAGAGCTACAATGTGACTGCAATGCTGTCCTTTATCACTGTGTAACTTTAGAAGTCCCACATCTCAACACACCTCAATCTTCTCAGGTTTGAAATTAGAACAATGGACCACTGATGACCACCATTGCTTAAGTATAAAATATTATTATTTATAACCTAATGTAGAACCTAATGTAGAACTTTTGATTATCACTGAAAAATCAAAGGTGTATCCTCTCAGAAAATGAATGTTATCCCTATTTGAGGTCACTATATTTTCACTTCATTTTCAAACATAATATATTCAATTATTACCAAATTTCCAATATTGTGAAAAGTTATATACATCTTTTGAAATTAATGTTGAGAGCGGGTGCAAAAATATAGTTAGATAGAATGAACAATATTTGACAGTACAACAAAGTGACTATAATCCACAATAAATTGGGGTATACTTTAAAATAAATAAAGGAGCGGAATTGGAATGTTCTTAACACAAAGAAATGTTAAATGCCTGAGGTGATGGATACTCCAATTACCCTGATTTGATTAATTCACATTGTATGCCTGTATCAAAATATCACATGCACCCTATAAAGATATATAACTATCATGTACTCATCATAATTAAAAATAAAAAAGTTAAGCTGAAAAAAATTAACATTGAGAGAAACTGAAACTATCATAACCAAGGAATTATAAATATAGTCATGTTTAGTCCCCAAATTTGGATAAATAGGTTTTAAAAATTCAAAGAGAGATAACTCTTAATGAAAAACCCAAGATAAAACTAATCAAAAATAATATTACGATAATAGAATCACAAATGATGCCAATAGAAAAGAAAGGACCATCCACCACGTACAACTAAATATCATCACAACAAATCTTTGAAATAATATTTATAAAATCAAAAGAGTGAAATTCTAGGATAGATAAAACCTTGAAAATTAAGTGTTTAGTAACCAAATGAGGTAAAGATTTTGAAAACATTTGGACATCTTTGAAGGGCTTTTATAGACCCAATTTGGTAGGTGCAGAAGTCCAGGGGTAGACTAGATTAACAGATGACAAAGAGGAAATGCTTAAGAATTTTTCTGGGCCTTGCCATAGTTTTATAGAAAAATATAAAAAAATTCTTTACATTGCCACTCTTGCTATTGCTTCCACTAAACTTCTTTAAGTTTATTAAGTAAGTTAAACTCATTTTCTTCTCAAATCATTAACTTTTTCTGATTTCTCTGTCTGGAATGCTTTTCCCTCTCCTCTTCTCTTGGCTAATCTTACTTGTCCTTCAAGAATTCTATGCATTCCTTGTGTTATAATCTTTTAATATGAAATTTAGACTATAATGAAATTTATTTGCATTTTTGTTTGAATATTTGTTTCACTGACCCGACAGAGACAACATCTATTTGGGAATAAAAACCTTATCTTGATGATCTCTTTTTTCAAACATCTGTCACCATACTAGGCATATAAATAAATAATAAATATTTCATTAATTTAAACAAACGAGGTAAAGATATATGGCTACTGTGCTAGAGATTGCTTATTGTCTCCCAATATCCACTTCCTCTTAGTCTTTTAGTGTAGAGTATCTTTAATTTTTATTGCGCACATGGTTGCCAAGCTAAAGACTTGTGACTAGTTTTGCCCACATGACTAAGTTCTGGCCAATGATTTATGAGTAGCAGAATTATAACTTCTGGTTTGAGCTCTAAGATAAAAGGACATGATCTCCCCTTGCATGTTTTATCTTCCCAGTGTCTGGGATCTGTAGGTGGTAGTGGAAACTGGCAAAGATTTCCTGGAACAGAACATTTTGAAGATGGGAGAGCAAAAAGGTGAAGGACAGGAGCTTCTTGATGTTGTGCAGTTAATATGAAGCATGCACTGCTTCCCCCAGATTTTGACATGAGAGAAAAATACATTTTTCTTAAGTCATTGTCTTAGACCATTTTGTATTGCCGTAACAGAATACCTGAAACCGGGTAATTTATAATGAACAGCAATTTATTTGGCTTATGACTCTAGAGAATTGGAAGACCAAAATTGAAGGGCCACATCTGGCAAAGGCCTTCTTGTAGCATCATCCCATGGCAGAAGGGTAGAAGTGCAATAGAGGGAGAGAGAGAATGAGAGAGACAATTCCTTTTATCAGAAACCCACTCCCATGATAATGGCATTAATCTATTCATAAGGGTAGAGCCTTCATGGCCTAATCACTATGTACAGGTCCACGTCTTAACACTGTTAAGGAGAATAAGTTTCCAACCCATTAACTTTAGGAGACACATTTAAACCATAGCAGCTATTGTGATATTTGTAGCTTTGTTATATAATAGTACCTAAAACCTGTATCCTAACTAATACAGCTTCAGATAGTGTCATCTTGAATGTATCTTAGGGACATGACAATTACTTAATGATCATCAAGCCCTACTCTTTGAGAACAACGAGGACAGCAACAACAACAAACAGAAACTTCTTTCTCATTCATTGAAGAATAATTAGAGATTTTGTTAGCTGGAAAAAAACTTTAAGCAAGAATTGGACTGAAATTAAACCTATGTTCCTTTTGAGCTCTCTTTTCCTTTATGTTGGGCAACATTTCAATAGTGCTTTCAATTCTTTCTATAAACAATTATTTTAAAGCAAAGAAATGTGAGATGAGTAATAGAATTCTTAAGGGCAAACATGCCAATAGACAAAGAACTTTCTAAGACATAAAGCAAAATACATGTCCAAGGAAGTGTGTCAGACTTATAGACAATTTTGGGAATAGTCCAAAAGCTTTCTGGGTTTTGGCTCTTTTTTGTTTCTAATCTGCATAAGTGATCTAGACATGGAAACCAGCTGCAAATATGTTTAATTTGATGATAGAGAAAGATAAAAGCTGGATAAATGCAAGGCAAAGTGAATGAGGGGGTTAGAATCTTCATGGTAGAGAAATTATATTGCACATGTGGTAAAAGAGACTAAACAAAAGAGTGCAATGTTTAAAATAAACTCAGATTTAAAATATAAATGAAAACATAAAAAAAAAAAAAGAAAACAAATTTCAAAAATTACCAAAGTATCATCTCTAAGTCATGGATATACTGAAATTATATTAGCTAATTTATTACAAAATACAACTGCCTTGGTAGAATTATCAACCTAAATTATCATTTCTGCATGTGCATATCTTTTTGAGAATTAATCATTTGGCTGATGTTACACTGGGATGCAAGATAATTTCGTTAATGGATATAAAATTTTAACTATGTTTAGAAAAGGGAATGTTTTGTACAATAGTTGACACAAGACACAAGCACAATTAGAAAATCCCGAATGAGTTATATGTATCAGGAAGAATTATTTTTCAGTGTTGATCTTGAAGGGTGAGGGGTTTAAGAGAAGAGGATTTGGATTCCTATGATTACCTCTTATGGTGATTTTGCTGAAGTCCTTTTAATGTAGTTTACTTCAAAATGTGCTCAGTATTATTTTTCCAGAAATGACATGGAATTCTTTTAATTATTTGAGCATTAACAAATTATGTCAATACTTTTATAATATCTGTAGTTTTATCTCTATCTAGGACCTCCCAAAGATCTAGTTCTTAAAATGGTTTATTTGGAACATTAATAGTTTGTATTAGTTCACTTCTTAAATTCATATGCTGAGATTCTTTAATTCCACTTAAAAAAATAACATTACTTGAGAGGCTAAAACATATGTTATAACTAGATCTCTCTCTAATTGCTTTAACAAATTCAAGGAAGTGTTTAACTTCTGGAAATACTAGAAGCACACTTCTCACTGAAGCAAACTTTTATCCTGCCAGTTACCATTAAGGTTGCCAGGTTTAGCACATAAAAATAAAGGACACATATTTAGACTTGAATGCACATAAACAATGAATAATTTAAAATTATAGACATGTCCTATACAATAATATTTATATCTGCAATTCAAATTTAGCTAGACATCCTATATTTTATCTGGCAACTCTAGCCATCACTCAATCACTCATCCCAGAAAGGACTAATCATGAAGGAGTTTGCCCACAGGAAATTTTATGTGAAGGAGGACTAAGACCTGAATCCCAATGGCAGTTGGTAGGGTGTCAATCTGAAATGAGAGATTAAATAGTCATTTGAAGAGCAATTCTGATTAGGCTTCTGGGTCTGACTTCAGACTAATAAATTGCTCCAACCTTTCTGAAAATAACTTTAAAAGGTTTTTTGAAGACATCAAAGTGTTAATTAGACAGCAAGGAGCTACTGAAGTGAGATCAGATGCAGTTCAGTGTCACAAGAGGTCAAGACCCAACCCTTTTTCTCCCCATGCTGGCCAGCCACTCACTCCTTCCCCTCCACCCCCAACCCTACGTCCCTGCTTCTGACCCATGGTGGGCAGGGGCTTTGCCAATGTAGAGGTGGAACTACTCTTTCTTTAGACTGACAGGCTAGAAGAACATGACTTAGAGTCAGCTACTACCAAGGTAAGGGCTCTTGGTGAAACGGTCTTTATCCTCTGAAAAGTGGGTGAACTGCGAAATTGGGGTATGGGAACCAAAGTTCAGCCTTGGTCCTAGGTTGCTGGCGCCCTCTGGTGTCTGCCAAAAGAAAACAACAAAAATCCTCTGAAGAAAAAATCCATTTTATTCCTCAAACTGTGTCTCAAAGTAATTTTTCAAACGCTATAGCTAGTATACAATCAAATATAATGATCACCATAAAAAAGACATAAGCCAGGGGCCACAGAAACAATAGGCAACAGAAATATACCTCCAATAATTCCAGATACTGAAATTATTGTATTAGGCACAGATTGTTAAAAAGAAAAACTATGCTTTTTATACCTTGGCTATCGGTAATAGTGCTGCAATATATATAATGGAATATTATTTATCCATTAAAAACAATGAAATATTTGTCATTTACAATCACATGGATGGACCTACAGAACATTGTGTGGAGTGAAATAAACCAGGCACAGAAAGATACTTCATGATTGTACTCATAGGGGGAATCTAAAGTCGATTTCATAGAAGTAGTGCGAGTACAGTGGTGGATGCTGGAGGCTGGGGTGGTAAAGGGGTGGAGAATGGGGAGATGTTGGTCAAAGGATATGTAATTGCAGTTAGACAGTAAGAATAAGTTCAAGATATCTCTTGCACAAAATGGTGACAATAGTTAATGATGATATATTGTATTTCTGAAAAATACAAAGAGTGAAATTTAAGTGTTCTCACTGTAAAAATGATAACTATGATGGGTAATGTATTTGTTAATGAACTAGATTTAACTATTCCAAAATGTATATATACTTCTAAATGTCATGTTGTACACAATGAATACATATAATTTTATCTGTCAATTTAAAAATAAACAGATTTTATAGCACACAGAATAGTTTCAGTGCACAAAAAATCCTCTGCACCCTGCCTACTCATACATCCCATGCTTTAATTCCTGGTAACCACTGATCTTTTTACTGTCTTTATAGTTTTGCCTTTTCCAAATGTTATATTGCTAGAATCATCCAGTATGTAGCCTTTTCAGATTGGCTTCCTTAGTAGTAGGTGTGTAGTTTCCTCCATGTTTTTTGACAGGATAGCTCATTTTTATCAGTGGTGAATAACATTCCATTTTCTGGATGTACCATATTTATTTATCCATTCACTTAGTGAAGAAAACGTTGGTTGGTTCTAAGTTTGGGCAATTATGAATAATTTACTATAAAAATTCATGTACAGGTTTTTGTGTAGACATACACTTTCAACTGACTTTGGCAAATACCAAGGAGTACGGTTGCTGGATCATGTAGTAAAAGTAGATTTAGTTTCATAAGAAACCACCAAACTGTCTACTAAAGTGGCTGTATTATTTTGCATTTGTACCAGCAATGAATGAGAATTCTTTTTACTCTACATCCTCACCAGCATTTGATGTTAGTGCTTTGGATTTTGGCCATTGAAAAAGGTGTGTAGTGGTATTTCATTTTAATTTGCAATACCCTAATGACATAGCATGTTGAGTATCTTTTTATATGCTTATATGCCATCTCCATCTCTCTTTGGTGACATGTTTGTTTAGGCTTTTTGTCCATTCTTTAATTAGATTATTTGTTGTCTTATTTTTGAGTTTTAAAAGTTCTTCATATTAATACATTTTGAGTCCTTTATCAGATGTGTCTTTTGCAATATTTTCTCCCATTCTATGGCTTGTCTTCTCATTCTTTTGACAGCATCTTTTATAGAGCAGAAGTCTTTAATTTTAATTTTAATGAAGTCCACCTAATTAATTCTTTCTTTAATGGATTATGTCTTTGGTGTCAAACCAAAAAAGTCATTGTCATACTCAAAATCATCAAAATTTTCTGCAATGTTATCTTCTAGTAGTTTTATAGCCTTGCATTTTACATTTAGGTCTATGATCTATTTTGAGTTAATTTTTTAAAGGGTATCAAATCTAATTTAAACAATATTGTCAATTTATCTTGTTATAAATGTTCACTCATAGATATATTTTCCAACTCTTAAAACTTTGTTTCACTTGATTCCTTCTAATTTTACTTCAATGTTTACTAAAACATGACCTTAGTGAGCACAGGTTAACATTATTTCTGAAGGTTACATTTGCTCTTAGTAGATGAATAGAAGATAGGCATCTTTATCTAATTATGCTCATGGATGGTATGCCACATTGTAATTTATTAGACTTTACCTGGTTAATTCTAATGCTATAGAGAGCCAGTACTCCTGGGTCTTATAATCAGAACTATTTTTTCCAGATGGCAACACTGTGTATATAACTGATATGTGTATATGAGCTTGTATATGTTGGAAGGAATCAAAATTGGGAGATGAGAAGGAGAAAGTGGAAGATATTTCCATGAGTCAGTTTTAACACCCTCCTTGATTCTGTTTTCAAACATTGGGTCCTGTCATTTGATACTATTATTAAAAAGATAAAAGCGTACCTTGTAGTTAAGTATATTGCATATATTTCAAAACCATCTGGTTTAAATATCCATAGACATCTGGAAATCTTAATTATGTTTTAGTAACTTGTTCTTAAAAGAAATTATTGTTTTACTCTGAGTTTAAAAGCATGAAATAATATATTTTGAAAAAACCTATTGTTCTTATGTGCAGTAGCTTTAAAAAGTGAAAAAACAATATACGTAAATATCATAATCTAGGAAGACTATTTGCAATTAGGTTCAGATTTTTGGTGTCAAGTATATGATCTTATTATTGTGTAAAAATATGAGCAAGGGAGTGCCATGGTTAGATTGGTTTTTAATAAAGAATACTATAAAAATAATGGAAAATATGTTGTTGGGAGGATGAAAATTATTATGGCAAGAAAGTTTAGAAACTTATCATAAGTTCAAGAGACATAATGAGGATCAGAATTATAGTTGTGATAATGGAAATAGAGTAAATAGACACATTGCACTTCAAGTCATGTGAAGGATGAAGTAGAAACACTTGTTAAGCATGTAAATGTCTTGCATTACACCAAAATATTTTCAAACATCATTTTACTTAATGCTGACAACAAAATGATATAAATATTATCCTCTCATTTTAGTAGATGTGACTATTTATTATAAATATGAAATGATTTGTTCACGATTCAATAGTGGTATTGCTGGGAGTCAACCCTCATCAAACTCTAAAGATTCTCATAGTGGTTTCCGCTGTTGCTATTGTCCTATTTCAAGTCCATATGCAGCAATGCCATTAACACAGGCAAATGATGAATGAGGAATAGCATGTCTGAAAGACATGATAATAAGTCTTACCCTGGGTACATTTGAGTTTAAGGAGCTTGTGGAATATCTAGTTGTATATATTTTTCATAAGGAGAAATCTTATCTGTTCTGTTACAATTTTGACTGTCTGTAATGCATATTGGCTTGTACTCTACTGCTTAAGTAGAATATATGGCATTATAATGCAGAATTTGCTTTGACTAATAAGCAAATTTTCCTAGCACAGTAATGTTTTCCACAAAAAAGAAAATTCACCTAAATACAATGTGCACTAACACAACTAAATACAGACTGTACATGATGTCTGTTCACTCTATGCTCCTTTCGGCCACATGGTCTTTCTTGGAAGTGTTTATGGTAGGGTTCTCTACTATCTTTGTGCATTTTGACATGTATCCCTAACTTAGCAGGCTCAACCCTTTTTTACACTACCATAAAATTGCCTTAACTATTTTAAAGCAAAAGTCCATATTTTCTAGAATATTTCTTCACTTATTGAGAATTTTACATCTCTTTTACACTGCTATTTGTATTGTTTTGTTAGTGTTCCGGTAAAAAGTAATATAGTTTTTTAGTGGTCTACTCCAGCCATAGTTTTCCCTTAAGTCCTATTATTTTTAGTGCATAATTTTGTGAAATATGAAGTGCATTCAGTAACTCATATATTGTATTATAGCAGAAGCACCTGAATGAGTTTGATGCACAATAGAAATGTCAAGATTAATCATAAATTTGGGAGAAATCACCATATAAGAGGAAGTTGAGTAATGGAAATAAATTAAATCCCTCTAGAAGAGAAATGGAAGAGAAAAGATCTGATGATAGAACTCCGGAGACATTTACAGAGAGATTGAAAGAAGAGGGAGTCAATGAGAGAGAATTGGTTCTTCTTGGCTGCTTCATGCTTGGTATTATTTATTCATTTATTCAATAAATATTTACTAGGCTAGATTCTCAAGGGAGGAGAGATTGTGCAAATGACCTAGTTTCTTCTTTTATGCAGTTTTAAATTTTAAAATATGCACATATTACATAAATACTATCATTAAATCAGATTGTCCTGAATTTTCCACTAGTCTCTTATGAAATTCATTTTCTACTGAAAAGAGACTGGAAGTCCTACCTTTGGCTTCCTGTAGGATCTGAGAGAGGAGTATGGTGGGTTCCAAGTTGGCTTGAGTTTCATTAGTTCTAAGGGCAGAAATTGGGATGCATTGCTTTCCTGATTCATTTTCCAGTCCGCACTTACCAGGTATAAACACCTTAAAGTGAGTCATCCTGTCTTTGTGCATGAGCCAAGACACACAACAGAACAGGTCCCCTCTTGATTTTCTTTTGGGAAGCAACAACTTGTTAAAGCAAATGTCTAAGTATTTGCATACATTGATTTTGAGTTTGATAGGATGATGCTGTCTGGCAACCAGTATAATTATTTGCATTTATTTTTAAGTCAGTTTTTCACAACTTTTGCCCGAGTTTTAAAACATGGTTGATGTGGATTTATTTATTTATTTTCAGAATATTATAGAGGTACAAACATTTTGGTTACACGTTATGACTTTGCCACACTCAAACCATGATTTGAGGCGTGCCCTTTCCCCCCTACAATGCTCACTGTGTCCATTAGTTGTGAGTTTACACACTCCCAAACCCCCAATCCCTGAAGAATATTACTACTGTGTGAGCATCTTAGAGTTCATGAGTTAGTGCCAATTTGATGGTGAGTACGGATGGTTCCTATTCTTCCATTCTTGTGATACCTCACTTCGGAGGATAGGCTCAAGCTCTATCCAGGAAAATATAACAGGTGCTAGATCACCGTCATTTCTTATAATTGAGTAGTATTTCATTATATACATATACTATATTTTATTAATCTGCTAATGGATTGATGAGCACTTGGGTTGTTACCACATCTTTGCAATAGTGAATTGTGCTGCCATAACATTTGAGTGCAGATGTCTTTATTATAGAATGTCTTTTGTTCCTTTGGGTAGATGCCTAATAATGCTATTGCTGGATCAAATGGTATTTCTATTTTTAGCTCTTTGAGGTATCTCCAAATTCTTTTCCAAAGAGGTTACACTAATTTGTAGTCCCAGCAGTGTAAGAGTGTTCCTGTCTCTCCACATCCCACCAGCATTTGTTGTTTTGGGATTTTTTTGATAAAAGCGAATCTCACTTTGATTAGGTGATATCTCATTGTGGTTTTGATTTGCATTTCTCTAATGATTAGAGCTGTTGAGCATTTTTTTTATATTTTTGCTGGCCATTATTCTGTCTTTTGAAAAGTTTCTGTTCATGTCCTTTGCCCACTTATTGATGGGGTTGTTTGATTTTTTATTGTTGATTTTTTTGAGTTCTAGATAGATTCTTGTTATCAGCCCTTTATCGGATGTGTAGAGAGCAAGAGAATCTATCTGTCTCAGTCAAGCCAATCTCTTCACATAAATTTTTCAGGATATGGAGCCTCCATTTTCAAGCTATAGGGTATCTTCTTCAAATTTTAACTAAGGATATTAGAGCATATTGAGTGATAAATCTAAGTTTATAAAGTGAATTCAATTAAAAAATTAAAATTTCTTAAT
>CAUYPO010086572.1:0-14088 GCA_963574435.1 Cheirogaleus major
CCAAAAAGGACTGACAGATCTCTACAGAACATTCCACCCAAATAAAGTTGAATTTACATTCTTCTCAGCTGCCCATGGATCCTTCTACAAAATTGATCACATACTAGGCCACAAAGCAGATCTCAAAAAATTCAAGAATATGAAAATAATACCATGTGTCTTCTCTGACTATAGTGGTATAAAACTAGAGTTCAATTCTAACAGAAATACACACCACTTCACAAAGTCATGGAAACTAAACAATCTACTGTTGAATAACTTTTGGTTCAAGGAAGAAATTCAGAGGGAAATCAAGAGTTTCTTTGAACAAAATGACAATGGATCTACTTCTTACCAAAACTTGTGGGATACACAAAACATATCTGAGAGGAAAACTAATAGCAATAAATGCTCACATCCAAAAAACAGAAAGATTAGATACCAACTACCTAATGAACAGACTCAAGGAATTGGAAAAAGAAGAGCAAACCAATCCCAATCCTAGCAGAAGAAAAGAAATAACTAAGGTCAAAGCACAACTAAATGAAATGGAGAACAAGAGAATTCTATGGAAGATGAACAAAACCAGAAGCTGGTTGTACGAAAAGATCAACAAAATTAATGGCCCTCTGCCTAAGCTAACAAGATCTCAAAGGGAAAGGACTGTAATAAACTCAATAAGAAATGAAAAAGCAGAGGTCACAAGAGACACCACAGAAATACAAAACATTATGTTCGACTACTACAGAAATCTGTATGCCCCAAAACTACAGAATGCAGATGAAATGGACAGATTCCTGTATTCATACAACCTCCCTAAGTTCACCCAGGAGGTAACAGAATTCTTAAACAGGCCAATCTCAAGCTCAGGATTGTTTTCTTGATTTCTTGTTTGTACAGTTGATCATGAGTATTTAAAAACTTTACTAATTTTTGTATGTTGATTTTGTATCTTGCAACTTTACTGAATTCATTTATAAGTTCTAATAATATTTTGGTACATTTTTTTGGGTTACTATATATAAGATTATGTTGTTTGCAAACAAAGATAATTTAACTTGTTTCTTTCCTATGTGTATGCCTTTTGTTTCTTTTTATTGCTAATTGCTTTTGTCAGGATTTTCAGTACTCTATTAAATTGAAGTGAAAAAAGTCGGCCTCATTTTCTTGTTTCTGATCTTACAGGAAAAACGTTTATCTTTTCACCATTGAATATAATGTTAGCCTCGGGCTTGTATATGGCCTTTATTGAATTAGATGTATTTCTTCTCTATCTAATTTATTGAGAGTTTTTATCATGAGGCCATGTTGAACTTTGTGAAATGCTGTATGTGCATCTAATGAAAAGATCATTTTAGCATATTGTATTTACTGATTTGTGTATGTTGAAATATTCATGCATACCAGAGATAAATCCCACTTGATCATCGTGAATGATCCTTTTAATGTGCTGTTGAATTTCATTTCGTAGTATTTTTGAGGGTATTTGCATCTATCTTGTTATTTTCTGACTTTTATATCATGACAATGCTGGCCTTATAAATTGTTTGAATTTATTCCTTCAACTTCAATTTTGGAAGATTTTGAAAAGAATTGGCATTAGTTCTTCCTTAACACATCCACTGCCATGTGAGTTGTATTTAACTCAGGCTAGTTTTGACCTCAGGGCTTTGTGAAGGAAAACCTGCCATTGGTGAAGATCTTACTCGTGAAAATCTTACTCATTGATGTTTTTATTGTTATAATTAATATTGACAATTTAATTTTAAAAACATGGATTTCATTGCATATAACACACATATAGACAACAATAAAAAATGACAAATTAGGATTCTTAAGGTTTCATGCCTTAGGTTTAAATTTGTTATCCATCTTGAGTGGATTTTTATGAGAGGTGAGAGTTAGGGATCCTGATTCAATCTTCTACATGTAGCCATCCAGTTTTCCCAGCACCATTTATTAAAGAGAGATTCTTTCCCCCATTGTATATTTTTGTCTGCTTTATCAAAGATTAGGTTACCATATGCAGATGGTTTCATCTCTGGAATCTCAGTCCTATTCCAAATATCAATGCTTCTGTTCTTGTGCAATTATCAGGCTGATTTAATTATTATTGCTTTATATTACAGATTGAAGTCAGGAAGACTAATGCCTCCCAGTTTGTTCTTTTTGCTTAAGATTGCTTTGGCTATACGAGGTTTTTTCTGGTTCCATACAAAGTGCAGAAGGGGTTAGCAAAACCCTCCCAGACATTGGCCTAGGCAAAGATTTCTTGAAGAAGACCTCCAAAGCAATCACCACAGCAACAAAAATAAACAAATGAGACCTGATCAAATTAAAAAGCTTCTGCACAGCCAAGGGAAGTATCAGTAGAGCAAATAGACAACCCACAGAATGGGAGAAAATATTTGCTCTTCTACATTTCCAATAAAGGCCTGATAACAAGAATCTATCTAGAGCTCAAAAGATTCAACAAGAAAAAATGAAACAACCCCGTCAAGAAATAGGCAGCGGACATGAACAGAAACTTTTCTAAAGAAGACAGAATAATGGCCAGCAAACATATTAAAAATGCTCAACATCGCTAATTATTAGAGAAATGCCAATCAAATCACAATGAGATATCATCTAACCCCAGTGAGAATGGCATGTATCAACAAAACCCAAAACAACAAATGCTGGCGAGGATTTGGAGAGATAGGAACACTCTTACACTGTTGGTGGGACTGT
The DNA here is from genome assembly GCA_963574435.1 of Cheirogaleus major. NCBI lineage: Eukaryota > Metazoa > Chordata > Mammalia > Primates > Cheirogaleidae > Cheirogaleus > Cheirogaleus major. The sequence goes on from CAUYPO010086572.1 coordinate 2,710, forward strand.
AAATTAGTGCAGCCTTTGTGGAAAAGAATTTGGAGATATCTCAAAGAGCTAAAAATAGAAATACCATTCAACCCAGCAATAGCATTATTAGGCATCTACCCAAAAGAGCATAAGGAATTCTATAATAAAAACATCTGCACCTGAATGTTTATGGCAGCACAATTCACTATAGTTAGGACGTGGAAACAACCCCAATGCCTGTCAATTCATGAGTGGATTATTAAAATTTGGCATATGTTTACAATGGAATATTACTGAATTCTAAGAAATGACAGTGAGCTAGCACCACTTTTATTATCCTGGATTGAGCTTAAGCCCATTATCCAAAGTGAGTTGACACAAGATAAGCATATTGGGCTCCATATATACTCGCCATCAAATTGGTACTGACTGATTAACTCTATAGTTCTGAATGGGTGGTGGTGTTCACCAGGGATTTGGAGGTTGGAGGGGTAGTCCCACATCTGTGGGAAGGGGTGAGCATTGTGGCGGAAAAGGGCATATCTCTAACCCTTCCTAGGGAGAGGCATAGATATAAAATGTAACCAAAATGTTAAGAAAAAAAGAAAAACAAACATTTGTTGGGTTTGGGGCAGGTGGGAGGGGGAAGGTGATGGGTATATACATACATAGTGAGTGTGATGCACACCATCTGGGGGATGGACATGTTTGAAGTTCTGCCTTGAGGGAGGAGGGGAGACAAGGGCAATGTATGTAACCTTAATGATTGTATCCTCATAATATTCTGAAATAAAGAAAGGAAAAAAAGAAAGAAATAACAAATTAGAAAGGATTGTGTTGTTTTAATAAAACATGGTGGCTTGAGGTAATTTTTTTTTTTTTTTTTTTTTTTTTTTTTTAGTGTGGCAGTCAATGTGTTAAATATATGATAGAATTGAACAAAGAAGCTCCCAGGTCCTCTGTATTCATTATTTGTTGACTCAGATTTTGTATTTATTTATAACTCAGTCTTGTTAGTTTGTATGTGTCTGGAAATTTATTCTTTTCTTCTGTGTTATCAAATTTGTTGGTGTTTATCTGTTCATAGTAGTCTCTTATAATTATCTTGTATTTCTGGGATATCAGTTGTAATGTCTGCTCTATTTTCTGATTTTGTTTATTTGATTCTTCTCTCTCTATTTTTAGTCTGGCTAAGGATTTGTCAATTTTGTATATATTTTCAAGAAATGAATGATTAATTTCATTGATATTTATATGATTTAATAAACCTATATTTTATTTATATCTGCTCGATGTTCATTATTTCCTTCTTTCAGGAAGGAAACTTGCTTACTTTGGACTGTATTTGCTCTTCTCTTTCTAGTTTCTTTATGTGTAACACGAGTATTTATTTGAAATCTTTATATTTGTAATAGGCACTTATCACTATAAATTTTCCTCTTAGGACTGCTTTTGTTGCATTGCATAATTTTTTGTTGTGCTTTCATTTTCATTTGTCTCAAGATAGTTTTTGATTTTTTAAATTCTTCTGTGAGCCATTGCTTGCTTAGGAGCATGCTGTTTAATTTCTACATATTTGTGGAGTTTTCAAAATTCCTGCCATTATTGATTTTTGGTTTCATACCATTATGGTCAGAAAAATATACTTGATATGATTTCAATATTCTTAAATAATTTAAGACTTGTTTGGGGGCCTAAAATATAAGCTGCCCTGCAGAATGATCTCTGTGTGGTTGAGAAGTATGTGTATGCTCCTGTTGTTGGATGAAATGTTCTGTATTTGTCTGTTAGGTCCATTTGTTCCAAAGTGTAGTTCCAGTTCAATGTTTTCTCATGAATTTTTTGTCTAGGTAATCTCTCCATTTTTGAAAGTGGAGTATTTAGGTTCCCTACTATTATAGTATTGCTATCTATCTTTCTCTTAAGAACATTTAATAATTTATTCATGTATTTAGGTGCTCTGATGTTGGATGCATACATATTTATAACTGCTATAAGCCCTTTATCATTAAGTAGTGATCTTTATTGTCTTCTTTTTAATTTTTTTTCTTAAAGTATATTTTGTGTGATGTATACATAGCTACCCCTGCTCTCTTTTGGTGAAATATCCTTTTCTATCTCTTCACTTTTATTTAATGAATGTCCTTATGACTAAAATGAGTCTCTTGTAGGCAGCATATAGTGGAATCTTGTTTTTTTAAATCCATTCAGCCACACTTTGTCTTTTTTATTTTTTTGAGGAATTTAATCCATTTACGTTCAAGGTAATTACTGATATGTAAGGATTTGCTATAGGCATTTTGTAATTTTATTTTCTAATAGTATTGTAGGCATTTTTAAAAAATTCTTCCCTTGCTGTCTTCCTTTGTGGTTTGATGGTGTTCTGTAGTAGTTTGTTTTGAATATTTTCCTTTAAGGGACTATGTGGGGGAGATTAAATCCAAATTGCTTCTACTCTGCCATTTTGTTGATCTCTCCTGAATCATTTTTTAATATTTTGTGCAATTGCTATGGGTTTTTGCTTTGTAGTTACATCTTATTTTTATAATCGGCTACTTGAACCTGATAACAACTTAACATTAATTACATACAAAATCTTTAAACTTTCACTTCCACACACTTTTTATAATTTTGATGTCAAAATTTACATTTTTGTAATTTGTATGCCTTCAAAAATTATTGTAACTACAGTTTTTAAATAATTTTTATTTTAACCCTTATACCAGATATAAAATTTCTTTATTCATCACCTTTATAGTATCAGAGAATTCTAAGTTTGACCGTGTATTACTTATACCATTGAGTTCTGTATATTCATGTTTTTGTTATTAACTAGCAACCTTTTATTTCAACTGAAAGAAATACCTTTATCAATTCCAGCAAAGTAGATCTAGTGTTGATGAACTCCCTTTGCTTTTTTTTTTTTTTTTCTAGCATGAAAATATTTTTTATTTCCTCTGTCATTTCTGAAGGACAGGTTTGCCAGAATAAGTATTCTTGGTTAGAAGTTTTTTTCTTCAAAACTTTTAATAGCTCATTCTACTCTTGCCTTACCTGCAGAGTTTCTGTTGAGAAATCTGATGAAAGCTGTGTTGGGGATCACTTGAATGTGATATGTTTCTTATCTCTTGTTTTTCTCAGTATGCATTTTTTGTATTTGATTTGTGATAATTTGATTATAATGTGCCTTGGTGAACTCCTTTTTGGGTTAAATTTGATTGAGAATCTCTGAAATTCCTATATTTGAATGTTGCCATCTTTTCTAAGCTTTTGGAAATTTTTAGTCATTGTTTTCTTCTTATTATTATCTTTTTAACCCTCATCTTCTATGTGATGGTGAATGATTTTCTTAAATATTCTTTCTAGGCCTTTTTCTCTTTCTTTTCTTTCTAGATCTTTTATTATGCAATGTTGGTTTACATTAAGGACACCACTAAGGTGTCCCATCATATCTGTAGACCTTCCTTATTTTATAAAAAAACATTTATTGCATAATTTCCAATGTTCTATCTTTGAGCTCATTGATTCCTTTTTCAGCTTGATTATGCCTACTGTTGAAACTTTCTATTGTTTTTTATTCAGTTATTGTATTGTTTATCTCTAGAATTTGTATTTGTTTCATTATTGTTTCTATTTCTTTGTCAAACTTCTCATTTTGTTCATGAATTGTTTTTCAAATTTTAATTTTCTATCTGTATTTTCTTAGAGAACCTAAGCTTCTTTAAAAGGATTATTCTCTATTTTTTCTCACTCATTTTATAGATCTCCATTTTTTCGTGGTCCATGATTGAAGCTTTATTATTTGTTTTGATGGTGTCTTATTCCTCTAATTTTAAATTATCCTTGTGTACTTACATCGATGCCTGAAGATTTCAGGATATTGGCACCTACTCTGGCCTTTGCAGGCATTCTTCAGTGTAGATAGACCTTACTATTTAGTCTATCCTGGAATTCTGAATGGACTGACTCATAGCACCTGCAGGTTGGTAGACTCCAGTGTGAGGTTCTGTAGTTGAGATTGGTTGGCTCATGTACTCTGATGTCAAATGGTACTCAGTCCACTGGCTGGACTCTGCTTTTAGGCAGAGCTGCTGGCTAGGCTCTGCAATTAACTCTGATGGGGCAAGATTATAGATTGTCTTCTGTGTCTGGGAAGTACTATTGTTTGGATTCTGTAGTTGTCCAGAGCCATGTGCTGGGCTCCAAGCCTTGATGAAGTCTCTGGTTTTACTGCTCAGCCACATCTATTAGACAAGCCTACAGCTTATGCTCCCCTTGTATGTGTTCACTTGAGCTTGTTTGCTGGTCTATGATAGGCTTCAAAAGAGCATCAAGGCTTGGTGGAGTTGTTGTTCATCTGATGGGATTGGGTAAGACCAAATGCTCCCTCTGTCAGTAATCACTGACTCACAGTTGCCACCTGGATTGGGGAAGACTTAATTAGAGCACTGAGATTTAGTGGGGTCACCTCTTTTTCTCTGAGGTTGAGTAGGGCCAGATGATTTCTCTGCAGGTAATTATTGACCTGCTGCCCTCTGTTCTGGGGAATACTTAAGGAGATCACTTGGAATTAGTTGAATCACCTCTTGGCTGCTGTGGTTCGGCATGGCCTGCAATTTGTCCTCAGGTAATCACTGATGTTCACTTGCTTCCTTGTCTGGAGACAACTTAGTATGAGCACTGGGGCTTATTGTATCACCTCTTGCATGTTGGGTTTGAGAAAAGCCAGATGCCTTGTGTATGGATAATTGTTGATCTATACTTGCCTTCTGGCCTGGAGAAGACTTAATTTAAGCACCAGGGCTTAGTTGGAATATCTCTTGGTGCTAGGGTTGGGTAGGGCCAGGTGCTCTCCTTTTTGGCAATTGCTGATCTACAGTTGCCTTTCATCCTGAAGAAAACTGCAGGATGAGATCCTCAGGTCTGTGTAGAGAAACTGGCTATGGATTTTAGACTGGTAGACCTGTGTGCTGTGCTATTTGCAGCACAATGATGTTGCCTAGTCTCTCTGGTGTGGTGCCTTTGTTGCACAAAATGTAGAGCAACAGCCAAGGTCTGTGTGCTGGTTGCTGTAAGCCTCACCCTGTTCTTTGTTTCTAACTCACTGCAGGTGGTCTAACTCTGCCAGTACTCCCAGTTTCCCACGTGGTGAGACAGGAGTGAAGACAAGAGTGAGCCTCCTACAAAGGGTCCCAGAATGGTAGGGGAGCTGATGTCCACCTCACCTCATCTTTTACACTATAAAATCTGTGAGTCCAAGAGAATCCTCTGTTTAGCACTCTATTGGCATGGGGATAGGTACAGAATAGTCGAGAAGAACCTTTGAATGTGGCTTTTCTCAGTTTGGCAGTCTAAGGGGCTGTCTCTAAGCATCAATACTGACTTCTGTATATTCATGGAGATATTTTTGCCTGTGGATAGTTGCTAGTTGGATTATTGTAGGGGAGAGGGGAGCCAGAGAATTCCTCTTCCACAATCTTGTTGACATCACTTTGGGATATTATTTTTAGTAGTTTTGTCTTTTAAGCTCAACACTAAAGACATACATGATTTTTTCACATCATCATTACAATATTAGAGCATTTTGAATTTTATGCTGTATTTACTTTTACCAGTGAGTTTTCCACTTTTATATATTTTTGTTTTACTAATTAGCATCTTTTTTGAGCTTGAATAACTCCCTTTAGAATATCTTGCAATATAGGTCTGGTGGTGATGAACTCCCTCTGCTTTGTTTGTCTGGAAAGTCTATCTCTACTCATTTCTGAAGGACATATTTTCTGAGGAAAATATTCTTGGCTGACATGATTTTTTCCTTCTGCACCTTGAATACATAATCCTACTCTCTCCTGGCCTGCAAGATTTCTGTTGAGAAATGTGTTGCCAAACTTTTTGAAATTCCCTTATGTGTTATTTGCTTTTTATTCCCCTTGCTGCTTTCAGGATCCCCTCTATGGATTTTATTTTTCACAGTTGATTTATAATATGTCTTCCTGTAGGCATGTTTGATTTGAAACTGATTGTAGACCTTTGACCTTCTTATATCTAGAGAATTACATTTTTAACTATATTTGGAAATATTTTTTGCTATCATTTCTTTTATTTCAGAATATTATGGGGGCACAAATATTAAGGTTATGTATGTTGCCTTGCCCCCTGCCTCGAGTCAGAGCTCTAAGCATTACTATCCCCAGATGGTGCGCCTCACATCTCATTATGTATGTATATACCAATCCCATCCTCCCCCCTCCCCCCTCCCCAACACTCTATAAATGTTATTCCTATATTTCCCCTTAGGTGTTGATCGGTTGATACCAAATATCTGGTGAGTACATGTGGTGCTTATTTTTCCTTTATTGGGATACTTCACTTAGCAGAATGGGTTCCAGCTCTATCCAGGAAAATACAAGAGGTGCTCTATCACCATTGTTTCTAATAGCTGAATAGTACTCTATGGTATACGTATACCACATTTTATTACTCCATTCATGTATTGATGGGCACTTGGGGTGTTTCCACAACTTTACAATTGTGAATTGTACTGTTATAAACATTCGAGTACAGGTGTCTTATTTGTAGAGTGTCATTTGATCATTTTGGTAGATGCCCAGTAGTGGGATTGCTGGATCAAATGGTAGATCTACTTGTATCTCTTTAAGGTTTCTCTATATTGCTTTCCACAGAGGTTGAACTAGTTTGCAGTCCCACCAGCAGTGTAGGAGTGTTCCTATCTCTCCACATCCATGCCAACATTTAATGTTTTGGGACTTTCTGATAAAGGCGATTCTCACTGGAGATAAGTGATATCTCATTGAAGTTTTGATTTGCATTTCCCTGATGATTAGAGATGTTGAGATTTTTTTCATATATTTGTTGGACGTTATTTGGTCTTCTTTTGAAAAGTTTCTGTTCATGTCCTTTGCCCACATTTTGATAGGGTTGTTTGATTTTTTCTTGCTGATTTTCCTGAGTTCTAAATACATTCTGGTTATCAGCCCCTTATCGTATGTGTAGAAAGCAAATATTTTCTCCTATTCTGTAGGTTGTCTATTTGCTCTAAAGACAGTTTCCTTGTCTGTGCAGAAGCTTTTTAATTTGATGAGGTCCCATTTGTTTATTTTTGTTGCTGATATGATTGCTTTGGGGGTCTTCATAAATTCTTTGCCTAAGCCAATGTCTAGAAGAGTATTTCCAACGTTTTCCTTTAGAATTCTAATAGTTTCACACCTAAGGTTCAAGTCTGTTACCCAGCGTGAGTTGATTTTTGTCAGAGGTGAAATGTGTGGAACCTGTTTCAGTCTTCTATATGTGGCTATACAGTTTTACCAGCACCATTTATGGAATAAGGATTATTTTCCACAGTGTATGTTTTTATCTGCTTTGTCAAATATTAGATGGCTATATTAGGGTGGTTTTATATCTGGGTTCTGTGTTCTTTTCCACTGGTCAATGTCCCTATTTTTGTGCCAATACCAAGCTGATTTAATTGCTACAGCTTTGTAGTATAGCATGAAATTTGGTAAATTTATATCTCCTATTTGTTTTTATTGTCTAGAATTGCTTTTGCTATATGGGGACTTCTCTGGTACAATACGAAGCGTAAAATTATTTTTTCTATATCTGTGAAAAACGATGTTGGTATTTTAATAGGGATTACATTAAACCTGTGTATCACTTTAGGTAGTATAGACATTTTAACATTTTGATTCTGCAGACCCACAAGCATTTTATAGATTTCCATTTGTTTACATCCTCTGCTATTTTCTTCCTCAGTGTTTCATAGTTCTCCCCATAGAGGTCTTTTATCTCCTTAGTTAAGTATATTCGTAGGTACTTTATTTTCTTTGTTGATATTGTGAAGGGTATTGAGTCTTTGCTTTACTTCTCAATTTGACTGTTATTGGTGTATAAGAATGCCTCTAATTTGTGTGTATTGATTTCGTATCCTTAGAATTTACTAAATTCATTTATCAATTCCAGGAGTCTCTGGGTTGAATCCTTGGGATTTTCTAAATATAATAATATATCATCAGCAAAGAGTGAGAGTTTGATCTCTTCTGCCCTCATTTTGATGCCGTTAGTTCCACTCTAATAAATGATTGCTATAGCCAAGACTTCCAGCACTATGTTGAGTAGAAGTGGAGATAGTTGGCAACCTTGCCTGGTTCAGGTTCTAAGTGGGAATGCTTTTAATTTTTCCCCATTCAGTGTGACATTGGCTGTGGGTCTGTCATATATGGCTTGTATCATTTTTAGGTAATCCCGTTCTTTGCCTATTTTGTTAAGTGTTCTTATCATAAAAGGGTGTTGAATTTTGTCAAATGCTTTCGTTGCATCTATTTTAAGGATCATATGGTCTTTGTTTTTGCTTCTGTTTAGGTGGTGAATTACATTTCTAGATTTGCGTATAATGAACCAACCCTGCATCCCTAAGATGTTGCCCACTAGGTTGTGATGGATTATTTTCTTGATAAGTACCTAGATTCGGTTAATTGGGATTTTGTTGAGAATTTTTGCATCTATATTCATAAGTGATATTGGTCTGTAGTTTTCTTTCTTTGTTGCATACTTTTCTGGTTTTGGTATCAAAGCGATTTTGGCTTCATAAAATGAATCAGCTAGGATTCCCTCCTTCTCAATATTGTGGAATAATTTCTGCAGCGTAGGCTTAGTTCTTCTTTGTAGGTGTGGTAAAATTTAGGTGTGAAACCATCTGGACCAGGACTTTTCTTTTTAGGAAGGTTTTTAAGTGCTGTTTCTATTTCACACTTGATATTGGTGTGTTCGGGAATTCTAGTTCCTCTTAGTTGAGCCTAGGGAAGCTGTATATTTCTAAGAATTTGTCCATTTCCTCCATATTTTACAGTTTTTGTGTATAAAGGCTTTTGTAGTATTCATAGATTATATCTTGTATCTTTGTGGCATCAGTTGCAATATCTCCTTTTTTATTCCTGATGGAGCTTATTAGAGATTTCTCTTTTCTGCTATTCATTAGTCTAGCCAAAGGTGTGTCAATTTTGTTTATTTTTTCAAAGAACCAACTTTTTGTTTTATTAATCTTCTGCATAGATTCCCTGTTGTCAATTTCATTTAGTTGTTATTTGATCGTATTAATTTCACCTCTTCTGCTGGGTTTGGGGTTGGTCTCTTCCTCTTTTTCCAGCTCTTTGAGTTGATTCATTAGGTTGTCTATTTGTTGTCTTTCTGACTTTTGGTTATAGGCATTTATGGAAATAAACTTTCATCTCAGAACTGCTTTAGCTGTGTTCCACAGAGTTTGAAATCTTTTGTCTCCATTGTCATTAAGTTCAAAGAATTTTTTGATTTCCATTTTGACTTCCTCATTTATGAAGTAATCATTCAGCAGAAGTTTTTTTAATTTCCATGTTTTTGTGTAGAAATGTGAGTTTCTGTTAGGGTTGATTTCTACTTTTATTCCACTGTGATCTGAGAAGATACATGGTATATTTCTATTTTTTAAATTTTGTGAGACTTGCTTTGTATCCTAGGATATAGTCAATCTTAGAGAATGTCCCATGAGCTGATGAGAAGAACGTAAATTCAGTGGATTTTGGGTAGAATATCTTGTAAATGTCAGTCAGGCCCAAATTTTCCAGAGTTTTGTTTAAGTCCATTATTTCTTTATTCATATTATATTTGGAGGATCTGTCCTATGCAGTTAGCAGGTTGTTGAAATCTGTGGCTATTATGGAGTTGCTGTTTATCCATTTGCTTAGATCCAGTAGGATTTGCTTTATGAATCTGAGTGCACCTATGTTGGGGGCATATATAATTACAATTGTTATGTCTTTTTGTTGAACTGTACCCTTCACCATTATATAATGACCCTCTTTGTCTTTAATTACTTTTGTTGGTTTAAAAACTAAGTTATCTGAAATCAGATCTGCCACACCAGCCTTCTTTTGGCTTTCATTTGCTTGAAATACTTATCTCCACCCCTTTACCTTTAGTATATATACCTCCTTGCAGGTTAGATGTGTTTCCTGTAGAAAGCATATACTTTCTTATATATTTTTAAAATCCATTCAGCCAGCCTATGTCTCTTGAATGGTGAGTTTAAGCTGTTCACATTTATTGAGAGAACTGATAGGTGGGGCAAATTTCTGTTCTTTTTTTTTGGGTTGGTCTTTGTTGCTTAGTTTTCTATTTTGAGCCATTGTGGTATCTGGCCTTTGATCTTTAGCCATGAGTGGTTTTACATTCATGAGTGTTTATTATGCTGATCCCTGTGTAACACTGTTTTGAGTACTTCTTGGAGGGCTGGTCTTGTCTTGGTGAATTTCCTCAGTCTTTGCTTATCTGAGAATATATTAAATTCTCCTTCATATATAAAGATTAGTTTTGCATGGTACAAGATTCTAGTCTGTGCATTATTCTGTTTCAGAAGAGTGAGAATGGGGCCCCAGTCTCTCCTTGCTTGTAATGTTTCAGTTGAGAATTGTGGTGTTATTCAAATTGGCTTTCCTTTGTATGTTACTTGCTTCTTTCACCTTACAGCTTGTAGAAGGGCCTCTTTTGTTGATACTTAGGTCAGTCTGATGACTACATGTCGTGGTGTCTTCCTGTTTGAGTTGAATCTCCCAGGGGTCCTTTGATCATCTTGTACTTGGATATCTATATTTTTAGCAAGGCGTGGGAAATTTTCCTTAATTACATTTTCAAATATCTTATTGGAACCTTGCATGTTTTCTTCTTCCCGTTCAGGAATTCACAGCAACCTCAACTCAGGTTTCTTCATATAATCCCACATTTCTTGTAATCTTTGCTCTTTTCTCTTATTTCTCTGTTCTTTCTCTGTGACTAACTGATTTACTTGGAAGGTGTTATCTTCAATCTCTGAGATTCTTTCTTCTGTTTGATCTACCTTGTTCTTGAGGCTTTCAGCTGTGTTTTGTAGTTCCCTGAGTAGATTCTTTATTTCCAGGAAATTGGTTTGATTTTTCTTTAATATTTCAATTTCTTTAATGAATTGTTCTTCCAAATTCTGGATTTTTTCTTGTGGTTTCTTTGTGTTGTTTATCCATTTTTTTTTTTTTTTTGCATATCATTGAGTTTTCTTACAATCCATGTTTGAAATTCTTCTTCTGTCATTTTAGTGTTCTGATTTTGGTCAATGTCCATTGCTTGATAGCTGGTGTTACTCTTTGGAGGGGTACTTTCTATTTGAGTCTTCATACTTCTAGAATTCTTTCGCTGAGCCCTCCCCATTTTGATCAGTCGTTTTTTTTGTTTTTGTTTTTTTTTTTTTTATTTGCGAAGTAACAGGCCCTGTGTAGTCTCTGTTCCTATAGTTACTATAGGAGCAAGGCAGCCAGGATATATGCACTTCTGTGGTTGCTTGATTTGCCACTAGGGGGAGCCACTGTTGTGTTGTTCAGACCTCTTTGACCACAGTTG
>CAUYPO010086576.1:0-19210 GCA_963574435.1 Cheirogaleus major
GTCTCACTCTGTTGCCCGGGCTACAGTGTCGTGGCATCAGCCTAGCTCACAGCAACCTCAAACTCCTGGGCTCAAGCAATCCTTCTGCCTCAGCCTCTCGAGTAGCTGGGATTACAGGCATGCGCCACCATGCCCAGCTAATTTTTTCTATATATTTTTAGTTGGCCAATTAATTACTTTCTATTTTTAGTAGAGAGGGGGTCTCGCTCTTGCTCAGGCTAGTATTTCTAGCTTTTGATTTAAACTGAGAGACATGCGACTTTTCTTTTCACTTGAACACTTAGAGGCCCTTGTAGGGTTATTAATTGGCATAGTTTCAATATTGTTGTTATCTCAGGGAACAGGGATGCCTGAGGAGAGAGACGGAGATGAGAGAAAGACTGTTCATTGAGGCCAGGCATTGTGGCTCATGCCTGTAATCCTAGCACTCTGGGAGGCTGAGGTGGGAGGATCACTTGAGGTCAAGAGTTCGAGACCAGGTTGATCAAGAGCAAGACCCTGTCTCTACTAAAAATAGAAAAACTTAGCTTGCATGGTGGTGCATACCTATAGTCCCAGCCACTCAGGAGCTGAGGCAGGAGGATGACTCGAGCCAAGGAGTTAGAGTTTGCAGTGAGCTATGATGATGCCATTGCACTCTCGCCTGGGCAACACAGCAAGACCCTCAAAAAAAAAAAAAGAAGAAAGAAAGAAAGAAAGAAAGAAAGAAAGAAAGAAAGAAAGAAAGAACTAACGAACAGACTGGTCAGTGGAACAGAACACACATAACATTTATAGATTAAGTGTGCTGTCTTATATGGATATGGTGCATGACACCCCAAAACTATAATAGTAACATCAAAGATCACTGATGACAGATCACCGTAACAGATATAATAATAATGAAAAAGTTTGAAATATTGTGACAATTACCAAAATGTGACAGAGACGTGAACTGAGCACACACTGGTGGAAAAATGGTGCTGATAGTCTTACTTGATACAGGGTTGCCACAACCTTCCATTTGTTAAGAAAGAAGTATCTGTGACATGTAAAAAGTGAAGCCCAATGAAACAAGATATGTCTGTATCAGTGAGGATCTAAGCTTCTACAAGGAGCTATTCTAAACCTATTGACTAAGTGCATTGCCCTTTAATCTTAGAAATTTCTCTTATTGTCAAATTTTTAGACAAATTTGAGTCTTCTCACAAAAATTATGTGAGGGGGGTTGTTTTGTTTCATGAGCCAATAATACAGGTAGGGCAGGATATCAATTCAAAATTATTTTCGCTGATATAAAATTTTTCTTTGCATAGCTCCTTTTGCTTATCTAGATTTTCTTTTACCACCTTGCTGAGGTTCTTTTTTTTTTTTTTGTATCCAGAAACAGAAAGGCTTACCTTAAAGAAGAATCTTGTATTTGGTACATGTTACAGAGATAAAATTTTAGTTTTAAATGATTAGCAATCTCACATGAGGAAGTGATAGGAGAAATAGAAATCTCTTACTCAAGGTAAATCAAACAATTTTAAAAAAGAAATCCTTGGCTGTCAAGAAGTTACCAACTAAGTTTAGATCCCTATATCCACTTTATTGTTCTTGACTCTCAACTGCCCATCAGAGCAGACTCTGTGATATAAAGGGATAATGAATACTTTCCTTCTGTCCAAAGTATCCAATCAAAGATATTAGCCGTCAAAGAAGCAATAACTCCAAGCTATGAAACTATCACCCCTGAATATATTATATGCTTAGTTTTTTCCAGATTTATCACCATTTAGCGAATCCAGGTGCTATTTATAGCTAAGTTTTGTGAGGAATTTTCCATTTAGCAGTATTCCTTATGAGCAATTCCTGATTTTTAAAAGCCTATTTAGCTTTCAGTATTACTAAACTTTAATACTATAGTATTAATCAGGCTTATGGGAACTGCAAAAAAAAAAAAAGAAGTCATTTAGTTTTCTCTTGTTTCTTTGGAAACAGGCAAAATTTTGAAATAAAAATCATTTCAATGTCCTAATGTCCTTTTACCATTTTTTTAAACTATCATTTCATAGTCCACCCAGATAAACAGTGTAAGTATCTTCTTCCTGCCCTAAATGTCTTTTGTAGGACTCCTCTGAGGCCCACCCTACTCTCCAGGGTACTTTCTGTTCCTAATTTTCCTACTTCTCCTCCCCAAGTCTAAACTCAGATTTCTACTCCACAGCTTCCTTGGATATTATGAGGAAAGCAATCTGATTGCATTAGTCGGAATTCTGTATCAGTGAGCAACAGTTCCTTCGGTTTCAAGTTGTTTACATCATTAAAGGAGAATGCTTGTTCCCCAATAATAAGAGCTAATTGGAAGAATTTCATTCAGTTCAACAAAATGTAATGAAATATATAGTTCCTACCATAGAATGAAGGAATTAAACTGAATGACTTTTAATGTTCCTTTTAGCCCTGACGTTGTTTAACTTTATGACTTAATAAGGGCTATATAAGGGACATTTATTTTTGGTCACAGGCTGCCAGGTTCTGGTTCTCAGTTTCTGTAGCCTTTTTCCTCCCACAGCTGGGCCACCACAGGCTCAGCTCGACTGTGGTCCTTAAGACCAGTCTGGACTTTAAGCCGGAAACACGTAAGAAGCTCTAAACAATAGAAATATAATATGAGTCACTTTTAAATTTTCTAGTAGCCACATTTAAAAAAGTTAAACAGGTAAAGTTCATTTTAATAAGATATTTTATTTAACTCAATGTATCCAAAATATTCAACATGTAACAATATAAAAATTATTAATAAATATTTTACATTATTATTTTCATAGTCTCTAAAATCTAAGTGTGTATATTATACATACAGCACCCCTCAATTCAAACTAGCTACCTTTCATATGCTTAATAGCCACATGGGACTAGCTACTATATTGAACATTGTAGTTCTAGACCATGACTCTTCCCCTTGGCTGCACATTGGAATCATTTGGGGACATTTTAAAAGCCCTGATGTTCAAGCCAAACACCAAAATCATTAAATAAGAATCTGTTGGAGTAGAATCTGGCCTCAGTTTTTTTTTTTTTTTTTTTAAAGCTACCCAGGTGATTACAATAGGTAGCTAAAGTTGAGTTCACTCTAGACTTCTCAACTTTTGCTCAGAACATTTGGATAGTTTTTGTTTTAAAGAGCAACACCCAGGCTCCACCTACAGAGGTTCTGATTTTAATTAGTTTAGTATGGCTACTTGGCGTAGCTATTTTTTTAAACTTCCCCAAGTGACTACAACATACTAGCTGGGTGGAGAAACATTAGCTGATACTTTTGAATCAGTACTTATCAGTACTTTGCTCCATGATCTTCCTGATCAGCTGTTAACAGGCTTCTACCTTTTTTCTAAGACCCATTCCCATATTGTACCCTTAGCCTGGATCTTTGTTTTTGTTCCTCTACCTACGACCTCACTTAATACACAGCTAATATTCCATTTCCATAGGTCTGCAGTCCTTCGCCTTGTTAGTTTCTCTCTCAGGCACTAGAATTTGCTCAAGATGCCACCCAGTGAATGGGTCACCTTCTGACATACTTCCCTACTAACAGTTGTCTGCATGCTGGAAATTCCAAATATTATTCTTGCCTGGATTCTATACCATTATGCTTGGTTGTTCATTGGATACTTTCCTCAGACCAAAACAGATTTCCCCATCCCCAGAGGTTTGCCTCCACTACCACCTTACTACATGATAGAGTAGTATTTTCTACTCTGTTTGAATCTGTTTAACAAAAAGAAATTGATTTTGTAGATTACTGATAAGTCACAATTTATGGTTTGAAAATCTCTGGTTTATACTACAAACCATAAAATGGGAAGAATTTACTATTAAATGTTAGGGCATCTTTCTCAGCACTATAAAAAGAGGTAAATTTTCAACTAGCTGTCAAGAAGATGAGAGGGGCATGACTAAGATTTAAATCCTGGCTTAGCTAGAAGATCCAATAGATTGAGGAGGAATTCAAGGAAAACATCAAAGAAGAACACAGGCCCCTCAGACAACTTGGCAGAACCCCTGGTGTTGATAGAACTTTGATGCCCACAGCTGAAAATAT
The DNA here is from genome assembly GCA_963574435.1 of Cheirogaleus major. Lineage (NCBI taxonomy): Eukaryota > Metazoa > Chordata > Mammalia > Primates > Cheirogaleidae > Cheirogaleus > Cheirogaleus major. The sequence continues at coordinate 4,067 of CAUYPO010086576.1, forward strand.
CAGGGATGCAGAGCCTGAAGGTGCAGAGGCCCACACATTCCACACAGGAAGAGAAAACAGCTGAGTGTCCTGGAGCTCTAAGGAGTGTATGGAAGAACTGAGAAGGCTGGAGGACTAGAATGAGGAAACCTCCAAATGCACAGGGTCAGGCACAAGTATCAGCAGCTCATGATACCCAAAGGCCAAGCAAGGGCAGCTAAGACACAGCAAATGCCAACTCATGATGCCTGAAGACCATGTGGGACAAGAGACATCTCACCAGAGCACAACCCTTGGACTAGATATTCCCTATGCTCACCCTCAATGCATAAATATACCAGGGTGATACATAAATCCCCAGGGAACTTAGTTCACTTCAGGGAGAGAAGGGAAGATCAAAGAGGAAGAGGAAGAGAAGGAGAGCCCTTTTTTTTTTCACTTCTTGCCTAAAAGACATTACATTTTAAAGAAGAGTTTAAGATATTGAAATGGTAAGTGTACAAGATTTCCATCATCATTTCTGCACAGTTGAGTAATGACTGCAAATTTTAAACCTACTAAACACAACTGCTAAAGTGACACATTATCTAATGTCTTGTGCATTCCATCATCCTGTCATAGGCAGGGGTTTTCTGATTGATACACATAAAGATGAAAAGTTTGGCGTTCTTCCTGTTTACCTTAACCAAAGACAGTTAGAAGGAGGAGGTGCTGTACCAGTCCCTGCCGGAGATCTCTTGAGACAGCTGGGGGCACTACAGCAGCCAGGCTGAGGCAGAGGAGAGCAGGAAGGCCCACATCGGGATGGGGGATGTAAATCGAAAACAAGCCTGGACTACAGAGGGAGATCTGAAATGAAGGGTTTGACCAGCACCTTGGGGCTGAGCAGTGGCTAGAGCAGGATCCCAAGAGAGGACACTTGCAGAACCCTTATGGTATGAGGGCTGTACAACAGGAAGAGACTAGGGTCCAATGCTGGGTGGCCAGGGAAAAAGACCCCGACCCACCTAAAAAAGCCAACTGAACAGGAGACAGGCAGTGTACAGGAGCTGGTCAGGAGGTGGGAAGTAGACCTCATGATGTGGGTTTTGCTGACAACATTTTGAACTTTCAACAAGCCCTACCTGCTTTCAAAGGCCCTCATGGAACTCTCATGAGTCACTGTTGTCCATTCTCACAAACCATTTTCTTTCCTCAACTCCTAGAAAGTTCCTTCTACCTTCCTCTCTGCCTCCCTTCAACTTCAAGGATACCTGCATTCTTATGACGCCTTCACTTTTATATGACATCAGCCCACTACCCTTGTTTCTCTACAGACAATGTACCTTACAGTGGATGACAAATTTCTCGTTAGCAATTCCTAAAGGTTCTTTGGCCATCCCTGCCTGCAAACTCTCAACTCTGTATCAATCGCACAATTTTCTTTCCCTCCTCTCTCCTCCTTCCTTCATTCCTTCGTTCCTTCCTTTCTTCCTTCTTTCTTCCGTCCCTCCTTTCCTTCCTTCCTTCCTTCCTTCCTTCTTTCCTTCCTTCCTTCCTTCCTTCCTTCCTTCCTTCCTTCCTTCCTTCCTCCTTACTCTTAGAGCCAGGCTGCAAAGCACCGCTGTAAACTATTGTCTAGGACCTTTTCAAGCAGGGGTCATCAAACTTTTTAAACAGGGGGCCAGTTCACTGTCCCTCAGACCGTTGGAGGGTCGGACTATAGTTTAAAAAAAAAAACTATGAACAAATTCCTGTGCACACTGCGCATACCTTATTTTGAAGTGAAAAAAACCAAAATGGGCAAAAACACCAGCAGGCTGGACAAATCTCCTCAGCGGGCCGCATGTGGCAGGTGGGCCGTAGTTTGAGGACGCCAGTTATAGGCTACCCAATCTCAGTTGGTCCTTTAATACTGGGTGAAAATTCTTTTAAAAATGTCATGTGTTGATACACATTCTCCCTAAAGCTCTAGTAATCTGCCAGTCCTCTTACTTGTATCAGCATAAATAACAGCTAATATTTATTGAACACTCCTAGTGATAGCTGTTTTACAAGATTTATCTCATTTAATCCTCACAACTCAACCCTATGACAGGTACTTATTATTAACCTCATCTTACAGGAGAAGAAATTTAGGATTAAAGACATTAAGTCATTTATTTGCTCCAGGTCACAAATGGAGGAGCTAGGGTTCAAATAAATTCCTTTTTGACTCTAGAAGAAAACGCATTGTAACCACTAGGCAGCTTTGCAGTTTTCTTAACAGGCTGTTCTAAACTTTCACTGTTCCCTCCTAAATCTCATAGGACTCCTGCCCTCTAGTCCTTTCCAGTAGGTGTCCTTAATTTTCTACAGCAACACAGGAGGAGAGGCTGGCAGACTGGAGCGACTATTTACTCCTTCTGCCACCTGCACCGACCACCATCTTTCCCCCAATGTGTATGCGAGAATCGTTAAGACCAGAGACCCTCCTTTCTTTTTCCAGGTCTTACTTTATCGTATTCTATCTTGTATTTTCTTTCTTTCTTTTTTTTTTTTTTTTGAGACAGAGTCTCACTCTGTTGCCTGGGCTAGAGTGCCGTGGCATCAGCCCAGCTCACAGCAACCTCAAACTCCTGGGTTCAAGCAATCCTCCTGTCTCAGCCTCCCAAGTAGCTGGGACTACAGGCATGTGCCACCATGCCCGGCTAATTTTTTTCTATATATTTTTAGTTGTCCAGCTAATTTCTTTCTATTTTTTTTTTTAGTAGAGACAGGGTCTTGCTCTTGCTCAGGCTGGTTTCTAACTCCTGAGCCCAAACGATCCACCCGCCTCGGCCTCCCAGAGTGCTAGGATTACAGGCATCAGCCATCTCCTGTGTTTTTAACCTTTCCCTAGTAGCTATTTCCTCATAAGCTATGAACATGGCTTTCTAATCTACAAAAAAAAAAAAAAAAAAAATTGGCCACTCCCTCTAGCTACCATTTTTCACTTTCACAGCCAGGCTTAATGGACGCAGAGTCTGCACTCTGGTCTCAACCCTTGAGACCGTGAGACCCATGAGGACAGAGACCGTGCCTGTTTTGTTTACTCCTCTACTCATCCTGCCTCCACACCAAGCCCAGTTCCTAGCCTAAGAGGCATTTGTTAAAATGTTGTTAAATTAATGAAAGGATGCATGGATGCATGGAAGAAATTAATAAGATTTCCATAGCCAATAAGATTTTTTAAAACTTTGGTAAGCCCTGCTTCATTTTAATCCAAACTCATAATTCCCCTCTTCATGTTTACTTCTCCTTCTATAATAGCTTCCTGTCCTTCATCATGTATCTGCACCGAGTTACCAGGAAAAACTATTGCATTGAGCAAGTAGAGTGTGTGTAATATAAAATTAAAAACATTTATACTTCTCTCCCACTCTCCTTTGAAATATTTCCTCTGGGACTGGTTTTTCACCCTATCTAGAGCAAGACCCATGATTTTCTGGTCACTTTTAGTGACTAGCTGTATCATAGCCCTGATGGCCCAGTTTGAATGAAGTCTGATTTAAAGCCTTCATTCAACAAAAGTGATTCTCTCCTCAAGAGAGATTTTTAGACCAATTGTGTGTGTATATATATGCACATACACACATGTACATATATACACACATATATTCATATATACAAATATATGATAAATATATTTAAATTAAATATGAATATAATGTAAATCATATATAAAATTTACAAACACATATATATTATAATATATAGAAAATATATATATAATCCATGTTGTTATGTTCTGGTTTCTTTGTTGTTTGCCTGATTGCCCTACACTGAACCTTGTTTCTCTCTTGGCCCAGACCTTTTGGATTCATGCCTTCTAATGTGAATTTCTCCACAAAACAATTTTTCATTTGTCTCCCCTTGCTTTATGCATCCAACTCTATGAACCAGTTCTAATCTATGGGCCCTGATCATCTCTGAAGGGGAGGGTGTAATTTCTACTCACTTGGGAGTGCTTTCAGGGAAGGTATTGCATCCATTCATCCTCCAAAATGGAACTTTGCTCCTGGCATCCTAATGCTGTTTTCATCTTACACGTGTTCCCTAGGACCCAGTGGAATACAGAATCCTAAATTGTCAAGCCACATATTTTGAGTCTGAAGTGATAAATGTGTGAAATACTAGGTTGAACTCAGATAATCAAAACTCAAGTTATACAGCCCATTGCCTCTGCAATGAGAATGCCACAAATCCAGTACCAAAATTTGCAATAATCACATCGAGAGTTTCAGTATTAGAATTTTAGGCAGTTCTGGCCCCTCCCCATAACGCCTGTTGACAGGCTTCTCGTTACGCGTTGCGCATGCCCGCCCCCGTCTATTCGACCCTCCTGTCACTCTCTTTTTGGCATGAGTAACTCAGCCTCTGTTTGTGCCTAGGTTCATTATGTGGCAGCTGTTTTCATTACCATCTCATTATTTCACTGAGGGGGAGATGTTTCCATGGTGATGCGGAACTGCATAAGTAGAGATTTTACTACGCTGAGCTTTTATCTACTCAGTGTACTAGTTAGGGGGGGAACTGAGCTAGAACCTTTCCAATAGGAAGAGGGTTTGTAAATCTCCCTTCTGTTTCCTGTATCTGTCTGTGCTTTTTTTCAATGAAGGTATATTGTAACTATGAATTCTTAACAGATGGGAGCTGAAGAAAACCAATAGTTGTTTCTTTTTATTCTAATTAACTTGCCCTTTTCACATACCTATGGAAGTTTTCAGAATAGCATTACATAGGATAGTCAACTAGCATAGTTAATTTTTTTTTTAATAGCACCACCAAGAAAAGAGAATTTGGAGTCTCATGAAAAATTCTGGATGGGAGCTGGCCCAATTACTAATGTAATTATTGCTTAATCTTTGATTGCTTCCAAAGTCGTCATTGCCTTGGGAAACAAAGGTCACAACAGCATTGAAATGATTATATAGTACTTTTTCCACATGTGAATGAGTGATACTCACTTCCATTAATTGCTTTGTGCTTAACTCTACATTTGCAAGAGAACTTTATTAATACATTTCCCTTTGCAGTAAGCCTTCCACAATTTGATCTTTACTGAAAATAAATCTATCCATGGCAGCAAATTCTTTTTTCACCATTTGCTTTTGGATTTTTAGCCAACTCAAGCCACATTTGTTTAACACTAACATTCTTAAACACTTTCGTTCTTATTTGTTGTAACAACATTGTGCTAACTAAAGTACAAAGGCAATTAAAAAGTTTAAAGTAAACAGCATTGACATTGATAGAATTATTAAGGACATCATAAAACAAATGCACCAATAAGATAAGTACATTGGAGCATGATCAAACCAATTATGGCATGAAGTTCAGTTCAATATAGATTTATCTATGACCGTATCCAATGGACTTTGATAATCAGAATAATATTGTTTTCACGTAGTTGCTGATATCTTAATATTATTATTATATTTTCCCACCGTGGAAACTTTCAATAAATGTAAGCCAATAAGTGGTGCATCAAAATTCAATGTAACAGAAAACGTATTGAGGAACTATTATGTGTTAGGTATGATGATAGGCTTTTTCCTATATATCCTCATTTATTCCTTGTAGCAGTATAATGCAGATATTACTATTTCTACTAATATGATGATGAAACCAACATTTGGGATAAAAAACTTGTCAAATATATCAAACACCCAGTCAGTATTAGAACCGGGGTTCAGATTCTGGTGTTTGTCCATTGTTTCCAACATCTCACCAGAAGAAATTATGGAATTATGACAGTCACTGTTAGTCTCTAAATAAACTAGGGAAGTTTGGGGGCAGGTCACTTTCTGAAAAATTATAGGGTGAGTGCGTGATGGAGAAGCATTGAGTACAGAGCAAAATCTAGCATAAAAATCTACTTTTATGAAGAATTTTCAGATGAATAATATTCAGCAATATCTTGGGCAAATAAATAGTATATTAAAATGCAAAATAGGTTTTTAGCACATGAGGATTGGTTTATTGGGCAGTTCAAGGTTTAGTACAGTTTCTTCTCTCTATGAGCTCTCATTTAAATTCAAAGTACATTAGAACTGTTCATTCTAAACTGCTTCTATTTCATGTAAAGTCCCATTTATAGAAGAGTAACATCCATATCCACATGAAATGTAACTTAAGTGTTCTCTTCCCCGAGTATTCAGATATAATTCATAGAATGCCATAACTTGTACATTTGAAATAAGTGGGGATTCAAGATATGATGGTTCTGGCTGGACATGGTGGCTCATGCCTGTAATCCTAACACTTTGGGAGGCCTAGGTGGGAGGATTGCTTGAGGCCAGGAGTTCAAGATCAGCCTGAGCAAGATCAAGACCCTGTCTTTAGAGACAAATAGGAAAATTCACCAGGTGTGGTGGTGCGCACCTATAGTCCCAACTACTCGGGAGGCTGAGGCAGGAGGATCGCTGGAGCCCAGGAGTTTGAGGTTATAGTGACCTATAATGACACCACTGCACTCTAGCCCGGTCAACAGAGCAAGACTCTATCTCAAAAAAAACCAAAAAAACCTAGATATGATGATCTTGCTTTACTATCCCATGTGGCATTCAAAGTTCTATTTCATTAGTCCACTGAGATAGATTAAGTGGAATTTAGTCTTTGCTTATGAGAATGTTCTTATTTACATTCCCTATAAAACTTTGTTTCCTCAATTTTAAATTAAAGGGAAATTTTGGAGTCAATGGTTAAGATGAAGAAAGAGAAGTGTACTGACATAGAGTTATCAGGATATTTCCAAAATATGCAAGATGCAACTCACACAACCAAAGTGTTCAGTCAAGTGTTTGTGGAATTGAGTCCTTTGGAAATTGTAATTATGGACAAAACAGAGCTCCATTTGACTGCTAGCCAAGTATCACCTGGTACTGTTTTTGTAGTCTATTATTATCAAGAAATGTCTTTACAGAGAGTGAAAGTACAATGACCTTTCAGTCCTCCAAATGTGGATAAGAGCTCAATGTCAAAATACATTGCTATGCCTCACCACATAGCTAGAAAGAAAATTAATCAAAATTTTATGTGTGCAGATGGAAATGCTTAAGCCACTTTTACAAACCAATTACTGTTCAGTTCCAAAAACCTATAACTTGTTCGAGATTTAATACACACTGAACAGCCTCAGAACTCCTCGAAGAATAATAATTCAAACTTAATGTAGAATGTAAGTTCACTACTATTTCTGTGTTCTTTAGTTTCTATATTTTTCAGTTAAGATAAGTTATAATTCAGAGCCACGCAGGAAATGCCTTTATAAAATATGTTTTCTGCTGATTGGCCTTTTTTACAAAGACTTATGCAGCATATTTTTAGTGATGTAGTACCATTGCTATTAGGAGGCCTGATTCTGCACTCCTTGTTCAGAATAAATGCCCTGAGAATCCTGGACAAAGACAGCCGAATTTCAGAGCAAGAAACAAGATTTTATTTTAGCATTTGTCACAGCTAAACCTTCAAAATTGCAATCAATGAATCAAATTCTTCAGCGTTTTTGTGTGTGTGTGTGTGTGTGTGTGTGTTGTTGTTGTTTTTGCTTAGTAAAGCTATTGATGCCCAGATCAAAGAATACATGTTACTGTTTGATTTTAAATAATCTTTTCTTACAGTGTAAATAATGTGGGCTCAGAGTATAAAAATTAGGGGAAAAAAGACAAAATAAAATGAAAATAAAAACTACTCATAATTCCACCAGCCAGAGATAACCACTGTTAATATTTTCATATTTAATATTTGTTATAATCTAATTAATATATTTTCAATAATTGACATAAAATGCTAATATTAATGGTAGTGTGAAAATTTTATCATCTTCTAGATTTTTAAAACTGTAATGTATCATACTATAACTGTCATTTAATAAGCAATATATTTTGAATGCTATTTCATGCCTTCAATAAGTAATGGCCATGTAAATATTAAATACTAAATATAAAGTGTTGCACTTAATGGATCTTTAATTTTTTGTTTTATTACTCCTGAAAAATGTTTTGAAAAATTTAAGTACCCCATTGCTAATTTTAAGTCAACATTTAAATTTTTTATAATGGGTTTATTACATACAAAATGTGCCACTTCCACAATGTTAAAATATTAACATCTTAAATTAAAACTGTTACAGTCCTCTTAAATATAGCTAGTAGAAACTAATATCACAGTGATTTGATGCCCACAATCATGTGTTTGAGAAACACATCAATAAGCTACTTTTAGCCAGAAAGTACAGTGTATATTGTTCCTTTTCCTCCTTATATTCATATTTATTATATTCATATTTCTATACACCTAACTCACTGATTTTTTTATCCTAAGTAATCTGTTTTTATGTTTGAAATTATTTGAAAAGATTTGTTGGTTATGCCTTTATACATCTCTGAAACAAAAATATGCACATAAAATGCATTTGAAAATTCCTTTATGGTCGTTAACCATAAAGCTCTAAGTGTTAATTTTTCTTTTGGATTGAGTTATGTAACACCTAATATTAAACAAAGAACTTCTGATAAAAGAATTCTAAACAGGTTATACTTTTTATAAATTATTATTATTAAGAGTAAGGTTTTATCAGAAATGCGGTTCGTAATATGATGGATGTAGATTCTTTCAATAGAGTGTTTATTGATGGATAAGTATGCCTTATTTCTAAAATGAGACAAGTTTTAGTGGAAATTAACAAAAAATCACTAAGAAGTGTACAATATGCATGAAATATTTTTATGATTGTTTCTAAATGCATCATTTAAGGTAGAATTCACAATCTGTCACCTTTAAGTTAATTGCAATTGAATAAGAATGTGGTAGGAATGAAAAAATAAGCAGAAAAGTGGTCAACATGTGATGGTGAGCAGGAGATCTATCTAAAGGAAAATGTGAATTTATAATGTCAATGATATTTTAGCAAATGTTAATGAAAATTTTTTTTTATGAATCAGAGTATATGTTAAAAAAACAACCTGTTAACCTTGACCATTGTTCTTTCCACTCAAACTTGAGACATTCATAGGAAGTAAAAACAGAAGTTTTCACTACCTCATTTCTCCTTGAAGTCATTTTTTAAAAAGTAACATTTGTACTTCCATAATATTCTAAATTAAAAAAAAAAAAAGAAAAGACAAACCAAAACAAAACAAAAAGTAACAGAAACCCAAACCATCTCTTGATTACAGGGGGCTTCACAGACACCAAAATTTTGAATCACCCTTTGTTTGGCACCTAGTGGTCTTTATACGATCTGGAGAAATGCACCCTTCATAAGGTTCAGGATGGGTAATAGCTATGTCTTCCTTTGCTAAAGTGGACAAAGGCATTAAGGAAAGGGAAGTGGAAAGGGAAACCAGACATGATAATTTGATTATTGGTACATTCTCAGGTGCATCAATTTTAGGAAAAAAATTTCATTTAAAAAATGGAGATCTGAAAATCGCTTTTCTTAGAAATGCGAATACTTGTGTTCTATATGGAGCACCTTCAAGTATCCCCAAAGATACTTAAACCTTGGGTTGGACATCATTGGTGTAGTAATTCTTTAATAGTAAAACGTTTACCTGAATATATTGACTTAAGTGATTCATAGTAACTCATTTGTTTTTAAGATGGCTGCTCAGACAGAGGAAATTCTAACAATCCTAGATTTACTTATTTATGTATCTAAATTAAAAAATAATCCAGTGAGCACAGCTTATGGTTGGTAGACACTAGCTCAATCCCCTGGGTATAGATGGAAAGCTGAGAGGCCCAGAGAGGGAAGTGACTCCTCCCATGCCACCTGGATACTTAGTATTAACAGAGTACCTAGGACAGGAACCCGAGAGCCTTCTTTTGTGAACCATAGAGAAATTCTTTTCCGTTTTTTCTTTAAAGTCCAGGCTTAATATAGTTTCAAACTAGAATTCAAAAATTGCCAACTGCCAGGTAGGAGGAACTGGTGGAAGGACTTCTCTACCAATAAGCCTCTTGCTAAAAAATTCATCTAAATTTCACAGAACCTGAATTCTAGTATTGTCACCTTATCTATTTATTCTTCATGGCTTTTATCAATGTCTGTTTTCTTGGTTTCTGCCTTTTTAATTTCCCCTCTTGGTCTTTGGAGTCTTTAACTTCTGGTCTCCTGGAAACTGGCTTGAGGCTTCCCTTGTTACAAATAGTGCTTGCCTTGACAATTCTGTCTGGGGTTCTACTGGGCCACATGGAGACTGGGCCTAGGTGGGTCTTCTGAATTGAGGAAGTTCTGGAGACCCCAACAAGTGTCATGGAGCTTCACTAATGACACATTTCACTAATGCTTTCATTACTTTGATTTTCTTATGGCTCCTTCTCTGTCTCATGACCTTTTTTGCACATCACTTCAGTTTCAGCCTCACTGCCTGATTCCTTCAATACTTAAAATTGCAATTTCATTAGAACAAGATTCTGATTGAGCAGCTTATTTCTGTGTGGTCAGAGATCTTGATGCTCAGCTACCCTGAGCCTCTGGCCAGCTCATAGATTGGCTGCCTACAGGTCTGAGGCTCACTGTTGGTCCAATCCAGATTTGGCCCAAGTGAGGCATGTCATCACAGACTTGGGGGAGTCCCTTCAGTAAGGGTTGCAAGTAGAACAAAACTACCGTAGGACACTGCCATATCCTGAATAATAATGCTTTGCATTTGGATTTTTAAAAAATAATGCAATATATTGTGAGCATTCTTAGTAAATGCTAAGTATTTACTAAGTAATGCTAAGTATTTAGCTAAGTAAATGCTAATATAATAAATATTTTACTATATCACTTTAATGCAGTAGTTCCCAAACGATATTGCACATTGTACCTGAGGAGCTTAAAAAAATAACGATGTCTCATTCCCAGAAATTATGATTTAAATGGTGTAGAATGTGACCTGGGCTTTGGAATTTTTTTAAAAGATCTCCAGGTGATTCTAAATTGCACATAAGCTTGGAAACCACCACTTTAATGGTTGCAGAGTGTCACTGAATGGATGCAGTATACTTACTTAATGAATTTTTTTCTCAAAGGATATATTTTAAGGTAGTTGTTAAGTTTTCACTGTGTTAAGCAACACTACCGTGAACATCCTTTTAGCAAAATTTTTTAGCACAATTATGGTTACTTACTTAGGACAAATTCCTACTACTGGAATTATTGAATAAAAAAGTATGAATATTTTCAAACTGCCTTCAAAATGTATTCACCAATTTACACTTCTACAAATGATGTATGAAGGTGTTTTCTATTCCAAGCTAATTTTGAATATTTAATTATTAATTTTTTCCTATTTGATAAGTGAAAAATGGTATGTTGTATTTTAATTCTATTTCTTGTGTTACTAGGGAGGTTGAATTCCACTCCCTCTCCAGTTTGTTTGGCCTTTTTTTTTCCTCTTGTGAATTATTTATACCTGTTTTTTTGTTCATTTTTCTCTGAGATGATCATCTTTTGTCTGATTTATTTCTCTTTATATACTAAAGCTATATATCCTTTGTCATATATGTTGTACCTATATTCCAGATTGTTGTTTGCCTTCATTGTTACTTTGGCATGTAGAGTTTTTTATAAAGTAAAATAATTCTTTTTTATTGTTTTCATTTTCTGTTGTCAGTTCTCTACTTTAAAATAAACAAATTTTCATTATCAATTTTTCTAATCCTCAAAAAATAACCTTTATAAGACTAAAATTGTTATTTTTAATGGAAAAAAAAGGATAAACAATTGATTATGGTATGATCTTTATCACAAATAAATGAGACCTAGACCAATGTAACTGGTTTGTATTATTGAACCATTAATTGCATCCAAGTCTTACCAGGAACATCAACTGAAAAACACAAAATAAAGGCAAAAGTTTAATGTCACCAAATTTTTTTTTAAACACCCCTGAATTGAATCACTGGAATTTTCCAGGGTATACAACAGGGCAATCGTGGTGACAGAATAAAGCCAGATGATGTTCAACTGAAGACCCTCTTGCTCCTTTTATTTCATAACAAATTCCCAAACATAGAGTTTAAAAAGGAGTTTGTTCCCATAGTGGTACCCTGACATTTGTATTTGTCTGTAATGTAATCTGTAGATGTAGCTCTCAAGTCCTGTGGAAAGTTAGCGTTAAATTACTGGTTAATGTTACTCTAGAAGAATTGTGTTCATTACAGCATGTCTTTGAACCAACTTGAATATCCTTATAGTTGTCCTTCAGTTTATGATGCTGAACGTATGGCACTCTAGCCCTATAAGAAAATAGCAAAGACGAGATTGCCTTGTAGTCTCATTTAGACAGTTAATTTTATCTTTGTTTTCTTAAGTCACATTTCATTGTGTTTCTCAATGGTGCAAAACTAATTGGCTCTTATCACAGTTACATTACCTTCAAAGGCAGATAAAATTAATGCAAAGTAAAAGATCACTACAATCAGAGATATCTGGTTAAAAGGGAGACAGGCTTGCATAAAGTGGCTGCAGAATTCACAGAAGACTCTGGCAGAATAATAAATCATGACTTTCTCCAGGTTATCATCTTGTGCTCTAGTTCATTATTTTGTATCATTTGTTTTAACCTTGGATTGTCCCTACTACATCTGCTGTGCTGTGATTAATTCTGCTGATGGAAATAAACTGTCGAAGGGCAACACTGTACTGCATGACTAATTAGCCTACTGAATTATGTCCATAAATTAACATTTTGTTTCTATTCATTTAAATAAATCAAAGTTGTCCAAACTTATTTTGTGTAGCTCATTTAATATCAATTTATATTTGTAACCTTTTAACTGGGTCAGTTTACTTCTTTTTTGGCATAGCTGGGTTACTGTCTGCCCAAGGGGAAGGAAAATTTTTTTCAGTGAAGCTATGTTTTCCACCAGACTCTGCTTTAGCCTACCCTTCCTCTGCTCCTGCAGCCCCAAGTCCTGGCCACAGCTCCTCATCTTCTGTTTCTATCGGTTATATGCAAATGCTTACTATTATGAAAAACTAAATTCTCACAAGAATTTTCTAGGGCCTCTCCCAAAAGGAAAGACTTTTTTGGATACTGAAGGCAGAGACCAAGACATTTTTTTTAAAAAACCTTCACCTTGAACAGTAATTAGGACCAAGCATGCCCTCAGTGAATTTTAAAAGTCTGCTCAAGAATGCTATATGAAAGAATAATATTAGGCCCTGGCACTTTAGGAGACCACAGTGTGACAATCTCTTGAGGCTAGGAGTTCAAGACCAGCCTGGGTAACATAGCAAGAATCCATCTCTACAAAAAAATTAGCTGAGTGTGGTGTGAAGCACCTGAGGTCCTAGCTATTTGGGATGCTGTGAGCCAGGAGGACCATTTGAGCCTAGGAGTTTGAAGTTGCAGTGAGAGCTATGGTCGTGCCATTGTACTCTAGCCTGGGTGACAGAGTGAGACTCTGTCCCACCGTCTGGGGGATGGTCACATTTGAAGCTCAGACTTGTGGGGGGAGGGGAGGGCAAGGGCATTATTCAAAACCTTAAAATTTGTACCTCCATAATATGCTGAAATAAAAAAAATAAAAGAGTTATAATAAAAAATAAGTAAATGAATGAATAAGTGAATAAATAAAAATTCTGAAGAATTAACAAAAAAGAAAGAATAATAATAGATATAAAACTGAACTTATTTCAGAATCAGAGAAAAACAATGGAAATTGTTTCTATACTATCTGCAATATTATGTTGATTGTTTCCAAAGACTATTTGAAGAATTCAACTCAGTCTTTCTGTAACACTTTCATTGGTCTTATTTTAGTAAAAGAAGTTTAGTCCCTTTTCAGTAAGGGGTTCACTGCCTGCCACCTTAGGAGACTGAATAACATGGGAGTGTTATAAGCCCTCAAGTTAATTCCAGGAAGTTCTCCCGGCGGCTATGCTTAACTTTCAGGTAGGGCCGTGCTGGAGCTGGCACCTGCTGGCTCACTAGACCTAGTTGTGCAAAGCTCTTCCCCATTCCGTGTTCAGTGAGGGTATGTTGGTAGCTTGAATCTGGCAATGGAAATACTTATTCCATGGAAATCTGCAAACACTACAAATCAGGACATTCGTTTTCCAGAGAGTAGGTTGTTAAACATTTATCAGCACTCCACCATTTATGTGCAAGGGTAATGGTTCTAGGCGTGGCTCTCCTACAGTGCCCTTCTGACTTAACTCTTAATCGGTTCATAGTAGTAGACTCTTTACATTTTTATTCATTCTCTCTCACTCGTTCTCTTTCTCTTTTCCTAGGAGCATAGTTCATCACCCCCCACCTTTCTTCAGTCGTCAGGCCTGTTCAAAATAAACATCCTAGATATTCATGTTGGAAATAAATATCCTAGAAAATCTCTCCAAGGGAAACAACCAGGACACAGTTATTCCCAGACTTTTTATTATAACTCAGCTGAATCAAGTACCATCCCAGTTACCACTCCAGACAGGTTCCACAGTTATAACATCTGTTTCTGCTTTGCAAAGGTGGAGTCGTGTTATGTCTACCTTGATACTTACATAGTTTTGACAGAGAAAAGTCCCACATAATTGAATCATTACATCATACATAACCGAATCACTACTCAGCTTAGTGACAGTGTATTTGCAATGGAAATAAAAGATTTGCCTACAGGGCACTTTTTAAACCAATACTGGTTTTTAAACCAAACTGATTCTTATTTTATCAGTTTATTTCATGCCTCCTAGTACTGTCTTAAGCACTGTCAGAGATCCCATAGTAGAGAAAATGGTTATTTTGTTCAGAATCCTTCCAATCTTTTTATGAATGGCAGAACTAATCAAAGGCATGAATCAATTAGGAAAGAGTTAAATACTAAACTCTTAAAAACTAGGTCAATGTACCAAAGAGCTGAAGTTGTCAGGAAAGATTTTATGTTGGGATTTCTACTGGAGCTTGTCTTTGTGCAACAACTAGGACAGGGACATGAAGAGAGGAGGAAGGAGGGCAGTTTATGTGGAACCAACAGCACGAGTAAAGGACTTGGTCTGTGAGCAAGTCATATCTGACTCTAGATAATTATTGGGAAATTTGATTGACTGGATCCTGGGAGGTTCTTAAAAGCCAAACAGAAGAATCTGTTAAATGCAATAGGCAATAGGAAGCTACGATTGGGCTTCTGAGCACAGTGATGAGGTTAAAAAGATGCCTTTGAAGATTAATCTGT
>CAUYPO010086577.1:0-21611 GCA_963574435.1 Cheirogaleus major
AAACTCCTGGGCTCAAGCAATCCTTCTGCCTCAGCCTCCCGAGTAGTTGGGACTACAGGCATGCGCCACCATGCCCGGCTAATTTTTTATTTCTTTATTTTTAGTTGCCTGACTAATTTCTTTCTGATTTTAGTAGAGACAGGGTCTCACTCTTGCTGAGGCTGGTCTTGAACTCCTGACCTCAAGCGATCCTCCTGCCTCGGCCTCCCAGAGTGCTAGGATTACAGGTGTGAGCCACTGCACCTGGCCATTCTTGGGATTTTAACTGATAACTGTTAGAGACAAAAGACTTTGTTTTTGTGCTGTTGAATAGCTAGTACTCGTGTGAACACACACGCTTGTACACGTGCCTTTATACATATCTACCTTCTTCCAGAAGGAAGAGAGAAAAGGGAAGGACACTCTTTCTCCATTGCCCAAGGTTTTTCATATTGCTTTATTATTATTGATTTTTAAAATGCCTAAAACTTAGTTGGGCCTTTGCCCCATCTTTTCATGTGGGCTTCACCACAGTCTTTACTCTGCTGGGAAAGTCCCCTAGATTCCGTGGACGGCACCTGGCAAAAACTGTTGTCTTCTCTGTCTTTTCATCCAGTTCTTTAAAGTAGGCTCCAGTTTTTATTTATTAACACATCTTTATAAAGACTGTTCTCCTTCCATCCTGCCCCTGAAAGACATTTCTTTCTCTTGCCATTTCATAAATTTCTGGTTCTGCTTAGTAATAATAGCAATGAATTATAGTAATTGATCCACATGTTGAAAATTCACTGTACACCAAGTCTTTTCTCTGTGCTTGTCTCAACTCCCTAGTTCCTTCAGGAGGGCCTTCACTAGGTCTGGGGCGAGGCTAACCATCCTCCTCCTCCCCACTGCGGGGGAGCGGTGACTCGGACCAGTTCCATCAGTACACACCATGGGGAAGGGACGGGACCCAGCAGGTCCCGGGGCGGCCGAGTGGCTGAGCTGTGACTCAGAGCCAGCGTCATTCCGCGGGAGAGCCTGTGTCCCTCACCTGCGCCGAAGCTTCTCCCAGTGCAGAACGGAGCCGCCAGGAGGAATTGTTAAGACGCACTTGTCGGGGCCCATCCCGGACGTCCCGACTCCATGGGGCTGGGGTGGGGATTGAGATTAGCCTTTCTATCCAGGCCCCAGGTGATGCTGACACGGCGGGCCCAGGGACCACGTTCCGGAAACACTGCCCTGCTCTGCCACCTTCCCCGGTGGGCCCCGGAGCTGAGCTCCCGGCTGTGGGCGCCTGGACAATGTCGAGTGTTTCTTCATGGTGACGTGTTAGCATTGCAGGGGTGCGCAGTGAGGAGGCTGACGGTTTCTCTCTGTCGCTGAACAAACTATTGCTAGGCTGTGGATTTTCTCAGCTGGAAATGACTGAAATCTGAATCAAATTATCCCAATAATCAATCAGTCAATTGGTAAAAATATTGGTCCAATGTTCAGGACGGAATGAAGGATGAATCTCTCTTTCCCATCCCCGCCCCAGCTCTTTCTCCTGTTTCCTCCCTTCCTCCACCGCCCGCTCACTCACTCACTCTCTGGGCTCCTCACGTGCTGGTCTTGTTGCCTCCCTCCACGGGGGCTCATAGCCCAGGACAGGGTGGCCAGCGGGCAGCTCTGGCCCCGCGAGGCTGTCACCCCTGTCAGGCCCGAAAGGTGGGTGTCAGAGGGGGCTCTGAAAGAACAGGCCTTGGGCTCGCACCTGCCTCAGGGATGCTGGTGTGCGTGGAGGGAGGGTCTGTTCCCAGGAAAGAGGAAGGGGCTGAGGACGCATGCTGGAAAGACAAAAAGCAGAAAGATCACATCCTGGGTTAGCCTGCTCTGAGATAATCACGTGAGCCCTCAAAAGCAGAAGGAGAAGGCAGAAGAGTGGCCGGGGAGCTGAGACGGAGGAGGAGAGAGGAGAGACTCCCGCCGGTACCACTGGCTGTGAAGACAGGAGGGAGCTCACGCCAGGGTGCACAGGTGGCTTCTGCAGGCTGGGAAGGGGCCTTGGCTGGCAGCCAGCTGGGAGAGGAGACCTCGGTCCTACAGCAGCGAGGAACTGCATTCTGCCGACAGCGTGGAGGAGGAAGGAAACAGATTCTCCCGAGGAGCCTCCAGAAAGGAACTCAGCCCTGGGGACACCTCGATTTTAGCCCTGTGAGACCTGGGCCAGCCTTCTGACCTCCACCAGCGAGGACAGTGCTTTGGTCCCCAACCCCAGGGCCACAGACCAGTACCTGTCCGTGGCCTGTGTGGAACCGGGCTGCACAGCAGGATGTGAGTGCGGGGGAGGGAGTGAAGCTTCACCGGTATCTACAGCGGCTCCCCATCACTCACATCACCGCTTGGGCTCTGCCTCCTGTCAGATCAGCGATGGCATTAGATTCTCGCAGGAGCGAACCCTACTGTAAACTGTGCGTGTGAGGGATCTAGGTTGCGGCTCCTTGTGAGAATCTAATGCCTGATGACCTGAGGCGGAGCTGTGGTGGGGATTCCCACCCCCCACTTCCATGGAAAAACTGTCTTCCCTGAAACCAGTCCCTGGTGCCCAAGAGGTTGGGGACCGCTGGGATAGTGAGCTGGTGGTGTTTCGGCCACTAAGTTTGTGGTAGTTTGTTATGGTAGCAAGAGAGAACTAAGGTAGAACAGAAGACTCAACCTGTATCAAATCAAGAGCACGAGCCGTGCCGCAAATTCTGACTAATGGCCGCAATCGTGGGGTCAGTTACTCTCCCCGAGGCTCGGTTTCTTTGCCTTTAAGTTAGAAACAGACTGGGAGGCTGAAGCGGGAAGCCAGGAGTTTGAGACCAGCCTGAACAACATAGAGAGAGCTTGTCTATGCAAATAAGAGTAAGAATAAAAACTTTGCTGGTGTGGTGGTGCACACCTGTAGTCCCAGCTACTCAGGAGGCTGAGGCGGGAGGATGGCTTGAGCCCAGAAGTTCAAGGCTGCAGTGAGCTGTGATTGTGCCAGTGCACTCCAGCCTGGGCGGCAGAGTGAGATCCTGTCTCTAAAAATAAAAGAAAAAAAAAAAAAAGAAAGAAAAGAAACAGAAGTAACAAGAAGTAACAATACAACCAACCACAAGCAACCTCCTGGGGTTGCACTGGAAACTAAGTGTCAAAAACCATTGGATAATGAAGAAGAAAAGAGGGGAAAAAAAAGAAAAGAGGCTTCTTTGATAGTTTTTAGACTTTTTTAAAAATAGATAAACTGGGTCAAAAAGAAATATAGCTTGAATATATGTTGCAGACTAATTCAGTTTTGAAGTCTTTGAGGGCTTTTATATTTTCATCTCCATAAAAGTGTAAAGTGCTGAAAATACTCCCAAATACATTAAAATTTCATTAGAAGGTAGTGTACAAGGCCACACCTTATTTTTCTTGAAAGACAAGGGATGTGAGGGGGAGGAAAAAAGAAACACATCATTTCAGACTTCCACTTCAAATGCATCCGTTTTGTGACATTTAAGATAGCAATCAGATCCATACACAGCAGCTATAGTGTCCAGAAAGTCGAAAACCAAGCACATTAACATTGCATTATTTCTGTATTTAAAAGGTTAACCTTGTAGGTGTCCACAGGTACATGTTTTCCATTTCGTACGGCTGGAAGCACAGTTTCTTTCCCTTTCACACAAAACATCCTTTACCCAGTTCTTCTATTCTTGCTCTATTTCCCCGTCTCTTAGGATAGACAGAGAAGCTTGGTGTCTTGGGGTTGGAGTCCCATCTCCAGCACCTGCCAGGCTTGGCCACAGGCTGCTCACAGCCCCGCTCACCTCCGTGCCTGCACCTGCAGCAGGAGAACAGCCGCGGGCAGTCCTGGTGCCCCACGTCTGGCCCATGCTGGTGGTTTTCAATTCCGGCATCTTGCAAGTTAATGGCAGCTCAGGGTCTCCAGGTCTCATTAGACTGCCCCTTCCTTCTCAGCTCCCAGGTGCCCGGCCCGTCAATCTGTGGCTGCTGTCCTAGAAGTGTGTGCATTTCAAGCTCTTTACCATCCTGCCCTGCCTCCAACCCTCCCATGCCCTGCACGTGCAGGGATGAGTGTGTGCCCTCAAATCGTTCAGCAGGGATAGAGCCGCACACGCAGCTGTGAGATCCTTCTCTGCTCATTGGTTTATCACACAAAATCACTTTTAACTCACGATTACAATACCAATGATTATTGCGATTGGATTGCAACTCGAGGCACCTCACAGTGTCTCAGTGGTTACTTTTATCTTGCCGTTACCAATGTCGTTATTAATAATAACTCGTAAGGGTTACATGCATCACCCTCGCCCACCAGCTTCAAGTCGTCCGCAGCAAAAAGCAGGAAGGCAGGAGTTCTCGGGGTACAAACGGGCGTTAGAGGTCCCCTTGTCTGTGGGCTGCACATCCTTGGTGACCTCCTTGTCAGCTTCTGTTTGACCCCTGAACTGTGACCCCTGCCACTTCTGCCTGTGCTCGGGCTCTGAGAAAGGCTCGGTGCAGAGGCGCCGCTGGCCTGTCAGAGGTCCCATCTGTGGTGACATCGGCCAGCCCTTCAGGTGGGTCGAGGTCTAGAAATGATTCAGAAGCACACATATATGGAAAATCCGGCAAAATGTTAAAAATGAGTGAATCTGGGTAAAAGATATATTGGACCTATTTGTACCATTCTTGAAAACTCTTTTATAACTTTGAAAATAATTTCAAAATATAAAACATTTTTGAAAAAAGAAATTTTGAACATATGTTTTAGTCGTAACTTAGTGAGGCCTAGAATAGCACCCACACGTGCGCACACACAACATGGTCTCCCTGAAGGTAAAGGACCCAACCCCAGCCTGCGTCTGCCACCCCCAGCTCAGTCCACGGATCGCCCACTGCGGACCACGCCGGCGTTCTGGTCCGTCCACTCTGGACTCCGGTGTGGGACCCACACTTGAAACAGTAGATTGTTATTTCTCTCTGTCTGCATCATCTTAACCTGCATGGCCTCATTTGCTGTTAGCTACTCTAAAGCTGACCCTTGGCGAGTTCCCAGGGCCCCTCCAAATGAATCATGCATGTGCCACAGTGCCTATATCTTAAGCCAGATTCTCCCAAAACATGCTCTCCAAATTGGATGAAAATTCGCCCAGTCCTTTTTGCATGAGGTCGTGACAGAAACTTAATTTTCCTGGTTGTGTGAGCTGGACAGGCAGAGCCATTGAGGGGCGCAGGGGAGGCGCAGCTGGCTCAGACCCTCTCCTGGGAAGCTGGTATCCAAGGGTGGAGGAGAGGGCTTGGGGGCTCCTTTCTTTAGAGAGGTGGGTAGGCGTGTGGCTGACCTCATCCTCAGACCTGGCAACGCTGCCCTGAGGCACCTTTATATTAGAAAGTGACAGGAAATGGAACTGCACCCGGCGAGCAAAGTGCCCTGTCCACTGTAGTCAAGTCAGATGCACAGCATGAGCGACGAGCGGGCCCTGTGGTGTCACCGGGTCTTCCTTCCTCGGTGCGTCCTTGAAGCCGAGGTCAGGGAGGGGCTGGTCCCTGTTGGACAAAGTCTCTGCACCAGGGGGAAATCTGCCCACCCCCACCCAGGGGGCAAGGGTGCACCTTACAGGTTTGGAGTGGCCGCAGCCGCAGGAAGTGGGGCAGGCGGTACAGGACCACTGCAGACTCAGAAAATGCAAACAGAACAAAGACACTCGCAGGAATTCATAAATACGCCGACCGGGGGTCCTCTCTGCGGTCCATTCTCTGCAAGGAAGCGCTTCTCGGGAGAGCATTGTGCTTGATCGGGTTGATGTAGACTTGTCCCCAGCAGCGCTGGGGAAAGGAGAGCAGGGCCCGGCCACCATATATTAGGTTCTTAAAATTTTAATAACGTTCCTTTTAATTTGTGAAGTCAATATTTTCCTCCCTCTGTGCTGGGAAAGGCCATGCCGTGGGGGCCACCTGGGGCCCTCCCCTTGCTGGGAGGGTCAGAATGTCTGTGTCTTATTCACCTGCGCCCTGGCAGACTCATAATGAACCCGCCGTGGACTCTGCTCCTGTCTGGTGACCATTCTCCTTCCCCAGTCGCTCGGCCGCTCAGCAGATGTTCTGCAGCAGCTGGAGCTGGGAGCAAGTGGCAAAGCCCTTCCTGGGGGGCTCACGTTCCAGCCCCAAACAGACATGAAACCCTGGCGCCCGCAGCCACCTGGGGCATGCTGTGGGGTCCCAGCTATGACAAATGCTTTGGGTTCAACCCGAGTGACAGGAGAAGCGGAGCCAGGGGAGCGACGTGGTCAGAGCTGTGTTTCTGTGAGGAAGCTCTGGCTGCTGAGCAGAGCTGGAGCCTGGGGTCAAGGGCAGAAGTGGAGGGACTGGGCTATGGGGAGCAGGTCATCCAAAGGACCAGAATGACCCCCCTGGGACTCAGCCTTGGTGTTCCCTGGTGACCATCCAGACTGCTCTGCAAGGAGGTGTGCCCCTCCCCCTCCCCCGAGTGGTCGCAGGAGCTGAGGGAGTGGGCGGTGCCAGTTCTGTGCGTGCTGCTGGCGGGCCAGGCCAGTGCTTCTCACCTGGATTCTGTCCCCTGGGGGCCAGTCAGCAATGTCTGGGACATTTCCCTTGGCACACTGCGGGGGAGGGCGCTGCTGGCCAGGGATGCTGGTCACCCTCCTGCAGAGCCCAGGACGGCCCACCTCCAAGAAGTGCCTGACCCCGAATGGCCACCGCGCTGAGGCTGAGAAACCCTGGGCTAGATGCAGGATAGATGCTGGCCGCGTCTGCTTCATTCGATCCTTGTGAGAACACTGTTCCGAATTATGGTCCTCATTTTGCAGTTGAGGGAGCTGAGACCCAACAGGCTGGGCTCTTGTCCCAGGGGGCACAGCGGGTGATTGGCTGAGCTGGGATTTGAACCCAGGTCTGTCTGACTCTGGAGTCTGTGCTTCTAACCGATGCAGAAATGTGGAACACTCCCTGCCAGGCACACGGCACACAGTAGGCATTCAGCACACATCTGGGGGACGGTGAATAAAGAAACTGTTCTTTATTTTGCAAGTTCTTCAGAATCTGCCAAATGCTGCTTCCCACCCTCCTCTGCTGCAACTGTCTGGCCATCCCTGTGGTTGCTCAGTCTCTGCACAGTCCCTGCAAACATGCACATGAGCAGGAGCACCGTGCCCTGTTACTCATCAGAACAAACCCTCAATACCAGCAAGCCAGGGCTTGCGGCCAACCCAGCGTCAGAGCCCAGGAAAGTGAGAGTCAGTAGCAGATGAGCCACTCAGTGTGAGCAAGGCCTGTGCGTGGACAAGGTGAGATTCCAAACCTGACAAAGTCCCTCTGGTTGGTGAACTGTCCCTACTTTCTCATGAAAACCCAGCAAGCAGCCAGTGGTTCGCAGCAATGGGGGTTTCTGGACCACATTGCATGGCAGGTGGCCCCCTGCTGACTCACTGCACCTCGAATCCTAGTGAGTGTGTGTGTGTGTGTGTGTGTGTGTGTGTTCTGTCTGAGCGTATTACTATTTGCATGAGTGCAATTTGGCAGACGTGTGAGAGGCTCAGCGTCCACTTGCTTTCGCCCATGTGCACGTGCTCACGAGTCACCTCCATGGTGAACCCAAGGGCGCCCCCACTGGGGTATTGCGGGACTCGGTGGTGAGGTCCTTGGGTGTGGTTCCCAATTGTGGCAAACCCAGGAGGCCACACCCTGGGCATTGGAGGGTCCAGTGGTGGAACCTGCATCCAGCAGACTCTGCAGAGAAAAGGTTGAGTGCTCAGCCATCAGCGTCACTCTAGCACAAGGCTCTTGGTCCAAAGATCTGTGAACATCGCAGCAGAAGTCTTCATTTAACATCGTGAGCTGGAAAAGTGGGAAGGTGGGTGAAGAGTTAATTCACTGAAACAAGGTGAGGTCCCACTGATCAGCCGGAATCTGGAAATCGAGGCCGCTGTTGTTAGACCCCCACTTCTTAGCTGTGTGTGTTCCTCTTCCTGGTGCCGATGAGGCACCCAAGAACGTCCCTTCCCTCTTCAGGACCACCAGGACCTCAGACAAGGCGGTAATGAGGATTTTCTGCAGCAATGAAAACGAAACCCCGACTGGTCTATTTTTACCATGTCGAGTTTGGGTTCACCTGACCCATAATTGCAATGTTCCTGCTCATCTTGTCTCTACGCCCCCACCTATTGATTTGATTTGGGAGAAAAACATGCCATGGCATTATTTAGAGTCAACCTACCTCCAAGTGTGGGTTTGGGGAGTGTGGAGGGGAGAAGGTAGTTGAGCAGAATTTTAAGCAGGGGCTAGTAGTCTCCACCTGCTCAGTAACTAATCAAGTGTGCCTGTCCTGAGGGCAGAAATTCACACAATGCATCCCCATTAAAATTTACTCTTTAATCAACTTCCTTTTACCGAGGGCAGTGTGAGGGGCAGGAGGACAGGACATTCTTGCCAAGGTTGTTGTGATTCTGGAATCTTGCCGGGACACGGCCTGATCTTTGGAGCAAAGTCTCCGTTGTGCATGGTGAGAAGTGCTCGTGTGCCTTTTTTTTTTTTTTTTAACCTGGAGTCTATTTGCACATCTCACGATTTCCCTGCTTAGGTCTAAAAGGCAAGACTGGGAAAGGGCCAGGTGGTCCCTGAATGTTCTCCTCCTCCTCCCAGCCTCCTCCACAGCAGAGGTACCAGCTTCAGTCTAGACCTTTTAGTGGTCAGAGATAACCAGGAGTGACAGCTACTTTCTCTGTTATTCCCACGTGAGTGGGGTGTGTGTGTGTAGGGGGGGGGGTCTGCATATTTGAAAAAATATTTGCTTTAAATATCACAATGCTCGATTCCTACGAATGACATTCCTGTTGCCGAAAGACCAGGCAGCCTGTTAAGACAGAGCGGCAGATCCATCGTGTGATGTGGGGGTCAGTGTGGACCTTCCAGTGACCCTGAAATCCGGAGCTTAGATTACACTTAGTCTTCCTGCAAGACTCGCCTGCTTTCATGCTCACGTGCCCCACTATGACCCGCGAAGGAAGAAACAAAACCTCTGGGTTGCTGTTGCTAAGAATTTATGTTACCGAGAAAAGCCATGCATGCAATATAAACTGCTGGCGTTTTAGAGGACAAAACCCAGGGTTAAGCCTGGGTTCTGACCTGCCTACAAAAACATAAGGCGGAAACTAGGAAAGATGTGATGCTTTAGTGAAAGAAAACATATACACAGGATCACAGGAATGGCTTAAAACTAGACTTTGGATCCCAAGGATTGTGGCAACTTTGTCTTCTCTCTCTCTCTCTCTCTGTCTCTGTCCTCTCTCTCTTTTTCTGTCATCTCCCTCTGCTTCTCTCTGTCTCTCTGTCTCTCACTCCCCTGAATATCTGTCCATTTTATTTATCCTTCTGAAATGTTTCCTTTGCTTTTCCACTTTGCTCGTGGTTCTCAGTTGCAGACAACAGAATCCATTCTAGCTACTTGCTAATTTCAAAGTAAAGGGAATTCCTTAAAGGACCTTGGGGAGCTCACTGACTCCCTAGGAAAGCCAGTGACGTGGCAGTGGGGTCTCCACTCCCCGGGACACCACCCCTCACTGGCCTGTTTGCACAGGGCCTGCAGCTGCCCGCTGCCCCTGCCGTCTCTGAAGCCTAACACGGGGCAGGTTGGTGCTATTGGTGGAGCCCTGGCCAGGTGTTCCTGCAATTAGGACAGACACATGACCTGGGTCTCATGCGCCATGAGGACATAAGACCATGTGCCCTGTCCTCATCTATGGCTAGGGCTGTGGAACAAGGTGCAGAGATGCGGCAGGAAGGAGCTCAGGCAGCCTGTGGCAGAGGGCTGTCCCCCATCCCGTGACTTTTGCCGTGTGCAGTGACCTAGAGCATCAGGTTCCTTCCCTCCTTGGGGGCAGTCCTGGGGAAAGATGAGGCCAAACCGAGCCCACAGACGAATGCATCGCAGTAGCTGTGCTAGGAAGGAAAAGCAGCAAGGGCACTGGTCGTCGGTGTGGGCAGCTCTGCCCCAGAGCCTGCAGAGGTGACGTGGAATTGGGGTGGGAGCCCAGGGAAGGAGCTGGGGGCAGGCCCTGGAGGCTGGTGTGGTCTCTGGAGGCAGCCTGGGGTCCATCTGGCTGGGCTGCCTGTGCCGGACACTACCGACAGCACTGCAGGGCGTGGGCTCACCGCAGCCGTGCATGAGGGCCTGTGCCTGGGCTCAAGCTCGTGGTGTCCTCGGATGAAGCCTGGACATGCTGGTGACCCCTGTGGTCATGGCAAAGCGTGTGAGCCCTGCCATCCAAAACCTGAGTTCCGGAGCTCGCCCGCCACCTGTGAGTGGCGTGAACTTGGGCGTATTGGCCCCCTGATCCTCGGCTTTCTCCTCGGTAGCACAGGTTGATGTTAAACCGGTTTCACAGGATTGGAGGTAATGCACATGTGGCGCCCAGCACAGGGCCTGGTACACAGCAGGTGCTCCGTAAATGCTCAGCTGTCATAATGGACGACAGTGCTCAGCAGCAACACTGCTGAAGGAAAGCCAGATGCTTCCTTGGTGACCAGTCCGTACACGGGGCAAGGGTAGGAAAGCACTTCACATTTGCTTTTTGGGGTCTCTTTGCTCATTTTGTTTACATATATCTCAATTTTCTTTGTTAATCATGTTGGCTACGACTTGTTGAGTGTTTACTATGTTCTAGCACTTTCCACAGAGTGTATGTTTAATCCTGAGCTCTCTGTGAATCCCCCCACCTTTGTGAGTGCGTGTGTTTGTGTGTGTAGAAGTTATCACAGAGTTTAAGTGACTTGTTTAACGTTACATGGCTATAAAGCGATGTTGCTGGCATTCGAACCCAAATCTACCTCCAAGCTCCAAGCTCCTTCTCCTGCCTCATGGCAGGTGATTTGGTGTCACTGAGGTTGGGGCATCTAAAAAGTCCTGGGCTTCTGGCACCTTCCTGGATCTCTTGGGGAGTTTCTACAACCGACAGAGGGTAAGGGTGGTGGCACGAGACAGTCTCTTCCAGCGGGAGGGCTCTGTGTATCCACTTCTGCTATCCGATAAAGCACATGCGTGATGTCCTCCCAGAGCCTGCCTGGAAATAATGCCAGAAGGAAGCAGCTTCTTGTACATCCGGCCATCCCTGAAAGTGCGGAGAACTGAGTTTTTAGGATTTTCAAAAACTGCCCACCCAATCCACTTTTATTTGCTTTATGTTCATTTTAAAATGTTATCTTATCTCCATAATCTTTTTTCCCCACGTGACAAGATCCTCATCTACTTCTCTGTTTAACATACCGATGCTCCTTGCAGAAACCGTTCTCTGTGGTTACTTATGGCGGATTCCTTAGCCCTCGCCAGACTGGGGCTGTGCCCTGTCGTCTCTGCACCCGCCGTGGTAGGTTTTAGATTTAACCCTGCTGTGGTCATGGTCATTAGGATAATTTTATCAAGATTTCCTTTCTCTTGTGTTATTATTTGCTTTTTTGGTTACTTTATTAAAATTTAAAATATCTTATTAAAATCAGTTCTTTCCTTGTGACAAAAGGGTCACTTTTCCAACTTTGTTCTAAAAACTTGTGGACCAAACTCCTAAAAGGGCCTTGCTGGGGGAGAGAGGCAGGTGGGGCGGGGGTGGGGGTTGCCAAGGGACGGTCTCACTTCATAGTCTGAATGTTTCTGCACAGCTTTAATATTTATAACCATCAAACACTGCCTTAATGAATTGTTTTAAGCAATAAAAGAAGACTCGAGATCTGATCAAGCTATTTTTTATAACCCTTTTTTACAAATCAGGCAATGCTTTTCAAGATGCAGAGATATAACAAGTCTTTTGTGAAATTTATTGTAAGAACTGCACGTTAAAAATGGCTAACGGTAATCTCTCGCATGAAAATAATGAGACTATGGAAGCTTTCTGGAATCCAGGGATATGGCGTACTAGAGATTTTTAAGGCCTCTTGGTGTAACTGTATTTCACAGCTCAAATAGGAGTTTTATTGGGTCCTGTGGGATCATCAACGGGTGCCGAGGCAGGGCTGCCAGCTCCCGTATTAGCACTGCTGAGTGAGCCCTGGTCTGAGCAGAAGACCTCCAACTTCCCGTCACTGAAAACCACATGGAAGGACAATTTACAAAATCCCTGAGGGCTTTTTGGTGACTTAGGTGGTGACTGGCCTTTGGAAAACAGACTGACAGAGCAAACTCGGATATTTAGTGGTCACAGCTTTTTAGCCTCACGATTGGCTAAGTCCTCACCTGGGCAGGTGTCTGCCTCTTGCAGGTGGGCAGGTAAGCCTGCAGGCTGGCCATGGAAGCAGGACTCCTCTGGATGGAAAAGGAGCCAGGCTTGGAGAGCGTCCCCTGGTGGAAGGGGAGCCTTCCTGCATGTCACAGATGTCCCGGGGACCCATTCTCCTCCTCCCCCCTCCACCTGCCCTCTCTGGGCTCCTCTCTGTTCCCAGTCATCTAAACAGAAGGGCCCTGCGGCTGCATTAGTTGAAGCATTGCAGGCTCTCCCCTCCCCTCCCCACCTCCACTCCCACCCCACTGCCCACACTCGAGTATCAGATGTGGGGTTCTTAATCTAAAATTAATGCATTCAAGCTTGGCCCCTCAGGGAAAAACTGGAATCATCAGCAAATGTCAAAATGTTTTCTCCAAATTTCTAAATGAGTGGGAAATAAAACAATGTAATCTTTCTAGGGAATTACCTGGCCACTCACTCCTCCATAGACATGGTGGTCTATTTGCTGTTCCCCAGAGTGCATACAGCAGGGAATGCTTAGGCTGAAGCTCTCCGGAGCTTCGAGGGAGACATTATCCATTTAGTAAGAGAAAGTCCTGAACCTGAGGGTTCTAAAGGTGTCCCCCTCAGACGCTAAGCAAATCACTTAGCCATGGTCTCATGAATATCTCAGTTTTCTGTAGGTCTAGGAGAGACCTGGCAGCACACCCAGAATAGGGCTCCTTCTCTGGGTAGCACCAGTTAACCTCCAGAATCTAGTATAACTCAAAATCTTTATTAGAATTATCCAAGCCATTACCCCGCTCACTGTATTAGCTCTGCCCTCGAGCGCTCTTGACTGCGTATCATGGGAATGGAGAGCTTTGTCAATTGGAACCCAAGCCTCCCGATCTTAATTAGAGATGTGCCAAAGTACCTGAATTTAATGGAGGAGGTTGGCAGACAGCTCTCTCTCCACCCCTCTTGCATTTAATGACTTCATTACTGATTACTGTCCACAGCAATGCAGAAATTAAATATGCTCTGCGGAAAAGCAAAAAGGTTTGAAGTGCGGCTGCTTTTGCACGGCAAGTTTCACGCGTAGCTTTGCACTGCTTGCAAAATGGGGAGAGCCGAGGTGTCAGCACGCCCGTCCCCCCACCCCACACACCCGGCTCACCCCGCCGCAGCTCAGCGCAGCCCAGCAGCCTGGCCTTGCAGGCCCGGGAGGGGCTCACACCTGAGGTGGGGAGAATGAATTATTCATGTGCTCATTCCCTTCCACAGATAATTCAATATTCTGCTCTTAATAATCTTTTCCAGTGCTATCTGTATTCATCCTCTCGTTTTGTAAAGAAGGCTGCTAAGTAATTGTTAAATATCTTTCCTGCTCCCTGAATAAATTGGAGATACAGAAAAATAATAGGGATGTGATTGTAACATATTCATTGGGTCACGCCGGCCCTGATTTAGCCGTGCGGGCACAGCCGAGAGCTCCAGTATCCCCAAACCACAGTCATATGCTGAGAAGGGCCGAAGTCACACCTTTTTCCTACTGATTGTCCCCGACACAGATGCTCCTTAGCTCTCCCCAATAATCCATCACCCTGCTGTGGGACACCACTCTTAGCGTTGGGGTGTCTTTTCCACTGAAGAGTCAGGTGACTATCCATTCACGTGGAAATCCTGACAGCTTCATTCTCTTATTTAAGCTAAACATTTCCATCTGAGACGAGAACATTTTAGCTATTACATCTGTAAGCTTTGCACAGTGAATTCACAGGTTCAGAATTTCCCAATGCAAGCAACGGCTTGTGCACACAGCAAATACGGCGGGGAGGAAGCTGAGTGTGTGGCAGTTGGTTGGAAGGAATACATAGCATTGGGCGCTGAGAAGAAAGGCGGAACGTACCCAGAGCTGCCACAGAAGACAGAGGGGGAAGGAGTGATGGAAACGGTGACCCTATTCCTTGGAAAATTCCCCTGGAAAAGAAATAGTTGCTTTAGCTTTAACACAGGCAAAAAAAAAAAAACATTCAAGGAGCGTGTTTAGGCTCAGGAGTTTGGGCTTGGACCTTGTTCCTAAAGAGACCAAGCCCTGGCTGAACTTCAAGGTTAGGGGGCTGGCTCCAGGATGAGACACCTGTCAGCATCATGTTCCCTTCATCTATGTGCTAGGGGTCCCAGTAGGGAAGGAGGCTGGGTATTTGGGGGAAGGCTTTCTGGGTTGGAGTGCGTGCCGGGCTTTGCAGGTGGAGAGTGGAGAGAGGGCCAGTGGTGGGTCGGGGCAAGATGTCCTTGGAGCTAGATGGGCTCCTAGCAGCCCACTCCATCCACGGTCTGTCTCCGCTGACATCAAGGCTATTTATTGAGCTCGAGTTTGTACTTGGCCCTGTGCTGTAATGAATAAGCTCAGACACTTAACACTTCTCTTCCCGAGAGCTCAGTCTAAGACAACAGGGTCACAGATATTTATAAGCACACGTATCCGTTCAATGAAGACCTGCTCAGGCTAGCCTCTCTCACTGTCGAATCCTCTCCCTGCCTTTATTCTCCTGGCTTTTGGTCGTGTTCAAGTGACCCCGCACACAAATCCTCTGCATTCCCCGCGCAGCCCTGGGCTGTGCCGCTCTGCTTTCCCGCCTGGGGAACTCGTGAGGGCTGAAGCTCGCCGCATGCCCGTTTAAACAGTTGTTCTCCACCAGGTGACTGTGCCCCCTGCCCCGCTGCCCACGGGACATTTGTCACTATCTGGAGACCTTTGGATTGTGACAACGTGGAAGGGAGTGTTGCTGGCGCACAGTGGGCGGCGCCCAGCGATGCTGCAGAACATCCCGCGGCGCACAGCAGCCCCCAACCCCCCAGGACCATGCAGCCCCCAACCCCCCAGGACCACGCAGCCCCCAACCTCCGCCGAGAACCACACAGCCCCCAACCCCCCAGGACAGGCAGCCCCCAACCCCCACCAAGGACCACGCAGCCCCCAACCCCCCAGGAACATGCAGCCCCCAACCCCCTGAGGACCACGCAGCCTCCAATCCCCCGAGGACCATGCAGCCCCCAACCCCCGCCAAGGACCACGCAGCCCCCAACCCCCGTGGAGGACAGGAAGCCCCCAGTGTCGGTTGTCGTGCGGAGCTCGAGATGTCCTTGTCCAGAACAGGGCTCTCACGTCAGGCGGTGCTGGTTTCGAGGTACACCCGCCACATACTAACAGCAGGTTTTGTGTCTTCTATGTGACTCCTTACCGAGTCTGCACACAGATACCCACGGCTGTGCTCACTGGTCTGTGGGGATGAGGGGAGCGAGGCTTGTGAACTACTCTGCAGAGCTGTTCCCGGTCCCTGTAAACGTGCCGGCCCGGGTGTCATCATTGCTGTTCTTTTGTGGCTTTTACAAGTCGGAGCTGTGTGCTACAACGTAACCTCACAAATGTCTGCTGCCTGTCCCTCTTCTGCTCAAAGCCCTTCCCTGGCCCCCTCTTTGGCCCTGCTTCAGACGGGAGCTGCTCCCTGCTCACCCCGCGAGGCGCTGGTAGCCTGACCGCCACGGCCGCCGTCCACGCTTCTGATCCAATCAGCAGCCGCTCAAAGCCTTTCTTGTCCTCCACGGAAATTGCCGGATTCTTCAGGCCGTCTCTCAGTCTCAAGCAGCATGGGAGGCGGGGTTGGGGGAGATCTGCGGCGACAGAGACCCGAGGCCGCTTGCCCGTCTCTCTCCTGTGTCCCCACAAAGCCCTACCTGGGCGTCAGAGCTGGTCTTGTCTTTTCTCAGCTCCGTGCTCAGGTGTCCGTCGACAGGGTGGGGCGGGGTGGGGAGCACAGAGGCCCCTCCTCGCTGCCCCTGCGTCCTTCCCTGACGTAGGCAGCCTCTTTTCTCCTTGTGAAAATACACCTCTGCAGGGTTTTAAGGAACAACTTATTCAGTGATATTAGTGACCTCAGGGGGTCTGATACCGCCACATATTTGGAAATTAACTCCCAGGCAGGGAAAACAGCCTCTCTTATCTGATACTCAGGATCTGCTTAAAAGGCGGAGTGTGCTGAAGGCTTTCCCGTCCCATCTTGGGGTTGGACGTCCACCCACTGTGGCTGCCGGGCTGTAATGCCTCTGCCCCTCCCCGCTGACCCGGCGTGGGGGGACCTGCCCCGCCCACCAGGGCCCTCTGCTCTCCCCGCAGAGCTCCCTCAGGTCCTCTGGTCCTGGCCACCTGCCACCTCCTTCCACAGGCCTTACCTGAGCATCCTACAGACTGGCACTTTCCCAATCACTCTACCTCATGTTACCTGGTTCAGGTTTCTCTATGATGTTGTCACCATCCGAGAGTATCTCACTGATTAGTCCCCTTATGTGTGCTGTGACCTCTGCGTGGGAGCCGGTCTTTGTCCTGTGTATTCGTCAGAGTGTCCGAAGGGCTTAGCCGAGGACCTGGCACGTGGTCGGTGCTCAGTAACTGCACACAGAAAGCACCGGAACAGACCGAAGGCTCTCCTCCCACCCGGGGACGGGGACGGGACGGTGGCAGGTGAGAGATCGTGGGAAGAGGCTGGGCCGAGTGGCGCCCTAATGCCTTCCTAAAGCCTCCCGTGATGGAGGCCGGGACCAGGGCGGGGCTCGCTGGGGTGTGGCCCGGGGACACACCGAGGTCAGCGGCTTCTCCTCGGGATCTGCAAGGCCACAGGCGTCTGCTGTCTGTAAGGTGACACCAGGACCCCAGGGCACAAGTAGCAAACGTGCGGCAGGTCACTGGGAGTCGTTCTCGACACGGCAGGTGCGCGATCAGTCCAGGGCCGCGGTGATCACTGTTGTGCATGAGACTCTGGACCACGGGGTCAGAATCCTCGGCTGCTAGACGTGATAGGGACATGGTAGCCACACATGACAATCCCTGGAAACTGGCAGGGGACATGGGCTGTGGCCCGAGAGGCTCCTGCAGGCCTGGGCTCTGTGTGGGCTCCCCATGTGCTGTGAGAAAGAATCCCCGTCCTTTCCACCACGAGGGTCCCCAGCAAGGAGCCTGTGGGGTCTCGGCACTGCTGGGCGTATCGAGATCTGCTGTCCATCCCCTGCTTCTCGGCAACCTCAGCCTGTGGGCGCACAAGCATCCACCCACCGTACCTTGCTCTTTGGTGCAAGCCATTCCCCCCACCTGGGCTCTGACCAGAGCCAGTGACCCTGCAGGTGCCAGTCCCTGGTGGCTGCTCTTCCATCATCCGAAAGGTGTCTGGTTCCTAATGACTGGGACAGGTATCTTTAGAAGGAAATCTGTCCAAGTGAGATTGTAAATAGGCCTCCTACCATCACTGCCCCTGAAACACCACAGTATTTCTACTCTATTCTTTTCTTTTCTTTTCTTTTTTTCTTTTTCTTTTTCAAAACAGGGTTGTGCTTTGTCACCAAGGCTGGAATGCAGTGGCACGATCATAGCCCACTCCTGGGCTCAAGTGACACTCTGACCTCAGCCTCCTGAGTAGCTGAGACTACAGGCACGCGCCACCATGCCCAGCTAATTGTTTTTATTTTTAGTAGAGAATGGGTCTTGCTATGTTGTCCAGGGTGACCTTGAACTCCTGGCCTCAAGTGATCCTCCTGCCTCGGCCTCATGAAGGGCTCGGATTACAGGGGTGAGCCACCGCTCTTGGCCCTACAGTCATTCTTAAAGACCATCAATTCCAGAAACATCAAAGGGCTCCTGCAAAGCCTCAGCTCTCTGCCTCTAAGTGGGTCGCAGAGCTCCCATCCTCGGAACGGGCTCTGAATGAAATGCATTTCCCTAGTGCAACTGGGAGAGAGATTTCCTTTTTACCCAGTAATTTCCTGGCATCCAATAGAAGCTGAAGAAAATGTGCTTTCGTTCCCAATTTGTCACATAATTCATTTCTTCTCAGCAAACTGGAGCACGGTACCGTACCTGTGGATCACAGGCAGAGGAAGAGTTGCCTTTCCTGAAAAGAGACTTCCATGCTCATAGGCGTGTGGTTCAGTCTTGATGTAACTTGAGTCAACGTTTTAGGGTCAGAGTGTCCTGAGTCCCTGCAGCCTTGGTCCTGGAGGCAGGAGCTGTCTTTCTGATGAGCTACACAAAAGGTAAGGTAGTTAAGGCCCTCGCTGAATAAGTGACAATTGGTAAGCTCCCAGAGTTTCAGGAGCCTAAGTAAATTGAGTGCGGCGCGCCAGGGCTCACACGGAGACCTGTTTCACAGGGTTGACAGTCAAGCGTCACATAAATGGGACTGACAGTACCAAGCCATGAATTATTCCTGCATAATGACATTCTTCCAGACTAAGACAAAAGCTGTCATTACTTCATTACCCGGCTGTGTCTTATTTATTCTGGGACTGCTCTGCAGAAACCACGAGAAAACATTTTCTTTTCCCCCGTAGAGGATTGCCTCCATCAGGCAAAAATGGCCTGCTTCCAACCAAAGCACTCGCAAATCAATTATCCCCCGAGTGATGAAAATTCCTGGAGGTCACCGCAGACCGAGCCGGAGGAGGAAATCTGATTTGTCCGTCCTCGGTTCATTAGCTCAGAGTTTGCGGCTTCGCAGTATCCTTGCCGGAGGGTCTTCGACCTTTTCCCAAGGAGCGACTGCTTCTGATTTCCCCGAAGTCTTATGATGAGAAAAGTCAGAGGCCGGGAGGCCGAGGACACCTCCTCTAGATCACTTCAGGGACCTTCAGAGAGGAGATTCTGGCAGTGGGAAGCACCTCCCAGACTCACCTGTAGGTGCCCCGGGCTCCGGACGTCTCTTCGCTCCTTTTTGCTTCTGTGGCCTCAGCGTGTGAAGGGAGCGGCGGGCATGTGCCCACCCTGGGTGCTGTGTCGGTGACGCAGACCAGGCACCTTTGGGGGAAAGTTTCAGGAAGAGCAGCGGCGAGTGCTTGGGTTTCTGAGGAAGCACAGCGAGGGCCTGGGAGGACAGGCCGCCCCAGACTGGCCGGGCTCCCCGCTGCGGCTCCCCAGCGGGGGGGGGCTGGGCGAGCTACGGAGCCTCTTTGGGTCTCTATCTCATCTTCAAATGAGCTGTCGTGAGGATCCAATAATGTAACACATGTAGGATGTTTAACACGACGCCTAGCACACAGTCAGAAAGGCCAGCCTTTATTTTTATAGGTCACTGGACTGAAATATTGAATTTAAATCTTAAGGAAGGAGCCCTACCGTCGTCGATGGCACTGAAAATGGAATATGCCTTGTGCCTCCAGTGGAAATGCAAGTCCGTGGGAAATTGCTACTCCACGAACCCAGATTGTGCACTGCCCTCCACGTCTCCCGGAATAACCGATTGTATAAAGTGGGGTCTTCTTCATGCGTGGCTGCTTGCCCCAGACAGAGGGAGTTACTGCTTAGCAATTCTGAATCCAACCCGGCCCGACCTCTCTCTCATGGAAGGTAAACAAATCTTGCACATATTTTGCAATCACATGTCTTTGTGATTTCGATGTGATCTGAAGCACTTGGCTGTTCATTAGAATCATTGCAGCCCTGGAATGTAGGATGCTGGATTTAATGACAACCACGGCAGGGAAAAAGCACTGATTTCTCTCAGCGACGGGCTCCAGAATTCCCCTGGAGGTCGGTGTGGCAATGACACGCAGAATCGGGTTGTCTCAGCTGGATGGGGCGAGACCACCGCACCATTAACTTTTAAAAAACCCCACCTCCCTCCAGAAGCCAGACGCCGGCCGGGGTGCAGCGGAGCGTGGGGGTGTTCCGACCCCAGCGTCTAGGCTGATCATGATTAAAAGTCACCCTGCTCTCAGTCCGGCTTGGTGCAAACTGCACGGAGGTTAGCACCTTAAAAGTGGCTGACACACTTATTCAGATTTCAAAGCTACAGCTGAAATCCCAGGAACACAGGATTTCAGTGACCTAGATAATTTGGGCTCCAACGCCTGCGAGGTGCTCCTGAGAGACGAGAAGCAGCGCCAGGAGTGATGCGGTGCCGGTGGGTGCCGCCGCGTGAGCACGGGAGCCTGCTCGGGGTGGGAAGGAGACAGAGCGTAAGTGACTGGGGAGCTTTATTCCGAAGCAAATGAGAGGTTAGCTTTGGAAAAGGTCAGAAATCAAGATAATGGTTCCCACATTTCCTGGCTATTTTATTTTGCAGAAGAAACGAAACAAACACAGTCCCTACTCGGGAATTTTGGCTGAGGTTGGACAGGTCTGTTGAGGAATGGGCAGGAGTCTAAAGGGTGGGACGCAGGGAAGGAAAGTCTTTTTAGTTCTTCCAATGTAGTGGCTCTCATCAAGCCAGGGCTCCCCCCTAGAGGAACTAGACTGTAGGCCCCTTTCCTGAGCAGGTAAGAAGGGCTCATAATTAACATATTAATTGTCAGGTGCTCTTGAAGTGCTCGAGGATGCTTGAGAAAGGACTTGAGTAGTTCCAGCCTTGCTTTTCCCAAACCGTGTCTGCCATAAATTGACTCAGCCGACCGCTTCTTTACACAAAGGTTGACGTCCTGTCCAGCAGGTGTGGGTGATCGCGGCCT
Source organism: Cheirogaleus major (assembly GCA_963574435.1). Lineage (NCBI taxonomy): Eukaryota > Metazoa > Chordata > Mammalia > Primates > Cheirogaleidae > Cheirogaleus > Cheirogaleus major. The sequence goes on from CAUYPO010086577.1 coordinate 20,658, forward strand.
GAATGTGGCAGTTTCTGTATAATATTTGCCTCTGGGTGCCCCTGTGAAAATAGCTAAAAATAGGGACTTTTGGAGAGAGAAATCTACCACGAACACTAAGGACTGCAGGTGACCTTGAAGCCACAAGGACGAGTCCTGCTTTCCCATGGACGCGGCCCGAGCCGGCGGGACCCCGCTGAAGCTTGGTGGCTTAGCTATCCTGGGATTTAACTGCTGCTGGCCACTAAGAAATGTTTTCTTGCTAAACAATAACCATCATCTGCGATAGCAATCTACAGTTTACTCAGCCATTTTGCATAAGTGATCCTCACATGCCCCGGGAGGTAAAGAGGACATATTTTGTTACCCCGAGAAAACAGAAGGCTTCAGTGAGCAGCTGAGGCCCTGGGCCGCTGTGGTGGAGCCAGAACTCAGCTCCAGGCCTCCTACTCTGCCAGGTGCCGGGGTCTCTCTCCTGGGGTAGAATCGGTTACTATTTTTCAGTCATGAGGGACGCACCACATTCCGTAGACAATGGTCCTCACTGGAGAAACTCCCAACACCTAAATGGGAGAAAAGCAGAAATTAAGAGAGATGGGTCACGCACGTAACAGGCAGGTTCTTCTCAAAAGAATTTGCCACCGAGTTTGTTTAAATGAAGAGAATAGGTTGCAAATGCGATTAGATTTACAAGAGCTTGGCATCCCTTCCCAGAGCGTGTGCATTTGGTTGATGGCGGCATAGCCAAGAAATTAAGACCCCCACGACTCGGGGCGGGGGTCCCTCCCCTTCTCCAGCCCAGGCTTGGGCAGCTCGGGCAAGGGCTCTGGCACGTCACCTCTTCCTCTGCTGGGTTCCTGGCCGGTCCCCAAACGCTCGCTGGGTTCCAGGCACATGCGCGTGGTCCACAGGGCTCGTTAGTGAATTCCCTGCTGGCAAACTCTAAGGAGGTCTCATCGCGCCTTCCCAGCCTTC
>CAUYPO010086578.1:0-13006 GCA_963574435.1 Cheirogaleus major
GCCTCAGCCTCCCGAGTAGCTGGGACTACAGGCATGTGCCACCATGCCCAGCTAATTTATATATATATATATATATATACTTTTTTTTTATTTGTCCAGCTAATTTCTTTCTATTTTTTAGTAGAGAGGGGGTCTCGCTCTTGCTCAGGCTGGTCTCAAACTCCTGAGCTCAAGTGATCCACCTGCCTCGACCTCCCATAGTGCTAGAATTACAGGCGTGAGCCACCATGCCTGGCCGACTTTTCTAGATTCCACATATGTGCGATCATGCGATATTTGTCTTTCTGTGTATGTATGGCTTATTTCACTTAGCATAATGTTCTCTAGGTTTAATCAATTCTCACAAATGGCAGGATTTCCTTCTTTTTTAAGACAATAATATTCCATTTCATATATATATAATGTATATATGTATGTGTGTATGTGCACCACATTTTCTTTATCCATTCATCCATCGATGGACACTTGAGTTGTTTTCATATCTTGGCTCTTGTGAATAATGCTGCAATGAACATGGGAGTTCAGTTATCACTTTGGGATAGTGATTTTATTTTCTTTGGATATATATACACAGAAATGAGATTGCTGGATTAATTTTAGGGAAGCTCTATTTTTAATTTTTTGAGGAACCTCTATACCACTTTCCATATGGCTATAACAGTCTACACCAACAGTGTATAAAGGTTCCCTTTTCTCCACATCCTTGCCAACACTTGTTATCTTTTGACTTTTTGATAATAGCCTTCCTAATAGGTGTGAGGCGGTATCTCATTGTAGTTTTGATTTGCATTTCCCTGATGATTAGTGATGTTGAAAACCTTTTAATATCTCTGTTGGACATTTATATATCTTCTTTGGAAAAATATCCATTCAGGTCCTTTTCCCATTTTCTTTTCTTTTTTTTTTTTTTTTTTTTTTGCCTTTGAGTTGTATGAATACCTTGTATATTTTGAATATTAACCCTTTATCAGATATATGGTTTGCAAATATTTTTCTTCCATTCCGTAGATTGCCTTTTCATTTTGTTGATTGTTTTCTTTGCTGTGCAGAAACTTTTTAGGGTCAAATCTTAATTCTGCCTTTCACTAATTGTATGATGTTGGCACTAATGCTGATTAGTTATGATGATAATAATTATTTACCAAGATTTGCTATATACCAAATACTGTGCTATATGATTTATATCCACAACATCTCTGGGAAATAGGGGTGGTTATTTTTTGTTTACAGAAGAAGAAACTGGCTTACAGAAATGACACAGATAACTCAACTACACGGTTAACAGCTCCACAATTTCTATTCGTGATCAGGGGTTGTGAGGAGTTCTTGGGAACTTGACTTAAATCCAAGTGTGTATAACAAACACATCACTTTATGTTAGAATGTATTATAGATTAATAAAGATATCAAAACATATTTCTACAAATAATTTGATTCACTTTTATAGAAGATTGAGAAAATATCATGTGTCCATATCAAAAACTAAGGACACCCAAAGTAGTGGCTTTAGGGGTGGTGCTGAGTACCAGGATGTGTCCCTCTGAGAAGTATGGCCATGACTTCCTGCTGCCCTTGGGGCAGCAGGGTGCTTCTCCAAGTCTGCCTGAGATGTACGTGATGGAGTGTTCCCAAAGAAAAGGACAGGAACAGAGAAGTATATGAAGGTCTGAGCGTGCTTCTTACAGAAGCAGTAAAGGGAAAAATCATAAAGTCAGTTGAAATATTTCATCTGTGATTAATCACTGCCAAAAAAAATCCAAATTCCCCAAACAATTAGGTCAAGTTAACGGGCCCAGCAAAGCCCACAGTCTCTGCTCTTCATCTGTTAGTTATAAACAGAGCCACAGAAGCCTCAGGGGCTGGAGCTGGGGCCCAAGGAAAGCATCAGTATTTACATGTTCTGTTTTAATATTTGGCAAAAAAAAAAAAAAAATTCCAAATCTATGACCATCATTCAGATGTTAGCATTCAGAGCTTTTATAGACTCTCAGCATTTGTTTGTATTTCCTGTCCTCCAATTTAAACAGAGCCTTTGGGAGGGGGGCTGTTGACAAGACGATGGGTATGCCACCTCCGAGCCCAGTGCTGGCTGCAGCCCTCCACCCTCATGTCCTGCATGCAGGCCTCTCCCACCAGCCTGCTAGACCCTTTCCTGAACTCGTGTCTTCCACTCTTACCCACTTCTCCTCCTCATCTTTCCCTTCCCAACTGGGCTAGTCACATACCATCATGTATGTTGAAGTATTTTGTCATTGGTAATGTACTATATTGGATAAAAAGAGCTCCCACTTCTTAGGTATTCCCTGGGTCCCCAGACTTGTCCCGATTGTTTTATACGTTTTAGTTAATTTAATCCTCACAACAAGCCTCTGAGGAAGGTTCTATTATCTTCATCCTACAGATGAGAGATTGAAAAGTCAGGAGGTTAAATTACTTCCCCAAAGTCACAGACCAGACATTCACACCTAAGTTTTTCGAATTCTGAAACACCTAACCATAATGACTGTGCTGTTATTGTCATTATGAATAATAATTACCGTTAATGTTATTGAAGATGAGACTAATAATTCTTTTTAAGATCTGAGCTATCACTTGAGTTGTTAGCCCTCCAAAGACTATTGCATTATAATCAGCAAATGCAAGTTCTTTTGAAGATTAGCCGTGATAGTCTGAAAGCACTGATCGCTGTACCAGATAACATCATTTGACCGCCAGTATACTCTCTACCACCCTCTTTTATACCACAGAAGCTGAAAACCTAGAACTTACATTTCCCAGAGCCCCTTGCCAGTAGGGCTTTGGTTAGACTCTGACAATGAGAGATACTCGCATGAGATTCGGTAGATGAACAAGAGGAAGACATTGTTTTCTGGAGACAGCTGTGGGGTTTCTAGGTACTCTCCTAAGACTCATCCCAGTTTACTCATATTTAAACTGGGTGCTGCTGGCAGCTGAGATGCTGGTAGCTTTACGGGGATTCCTGAACTGGCAGTTGCCTTGGTAATGAGCAGCAGTCTTCCCAATCTTTGCTCCCCAGCCCTTCCAACGTTGCATAAGCTTCTCTCTTCTTATAATAAATTCATTTCCAACCTGAAATACTCACAGTGGTTTCTGTTTTCCTGACAGGACCTGACTGATATACAACCCAAGGTAACAAACTATTACTGATAAAATTAATCAAAAAACTAATATATATATTGATTACCTACTTATACTCAAGACACTATTTTTGATGTCGGAATACCAACATCAATAAGAAATAATCCTTTCCCTTGAAGAATTTATGCTATTATGCTTCTAAACTATTCATTGAATAAATAAATACAAGCAATGAGAGGAAGAGAGAAATTTAGAAACACTAGTACAGATAGAGCAATAGAATGAGTTTGGACTAGACGGCAAGATATACCTGGGTTCACAACCTGGTTCTACAGTCTACTTAGCATTTAACCACGGACTGTCACTGCAGAGTCTCTTAACATGTTTTCATACCTTTAGTTTCACCCGTAGAAGCAACATGGGTTTTGAATTAGGATGAACTAAGATTAGCCAATCCTTGACGGTTATTGACATAGGGTAATATTTTCCATATGTAAACTGGGTTTTAAAATTAGCACATAAAGGCAGGACTCAAAATTGTTTAGTTCCTGAGCAGCAAAGCATTTAAAGAACGTGGCCTAGAGTGGAATTGTTTTTTATCCTTCTTCGTTTCTTCCTCAAACATTTAAGGATGTCTGTGATAGCTGGTCTTCAAGATGGCCCCCAATAATTCTCACTTCCTGGTGTTCACGTCCCTGTATAGGCCCCTCCCACACCAAAGAGGGCTGACCTGTGTAACTAATTGGATATTTCTGAAATGACTGTGTTGTCTTCTGACATTGCAGCATCCGTCTTGCTACCTCTTAGATTACTCAGTCTGGGGGGACCCAGGTAGCATGCCATGAGGATGCTCAGTGGAGAGGTCTGTGTGGTGAGGAACTGAGGCCTCCTGCCCAAGCTTTATGGGCCATCAAGGAATTGGCTTTTCTAGGCCTAGTCAAGCCTGGCCAACATCGCGACTGCAACATCATGATGGACCCTGAGCCTGCACCACCTAGCTAAGCTATGAACAAATTCTTGACCCACTGAAACTGTGGGAGGTAAATGTGTATGTTGTTTTAGGCCACTATTTTTTGTAGAAATTAGTTACATACCAATAGATTAGTAATATAGGGTCCAAAAATTCAGTTCACAGAAATGTATGAAATCTCTCCCTCTCCCCTCCTCTAGCGCTCCACTCCTGGGAGGCTCTCACCCTTCCAGCAGAGCAGAACCTTCTCGCCAGCTTTCCCTGTTCATCAGGTCATACCCACATCCCCTTATCCTCACCACAGCCACCCGTCCATGGCATGGGCCTGACATTTCACATTTTCTCCCAGCCTGTCCGGGAACTACACTTCTGTTCTCATTACTTTTCTCTGAAAAAATTGTTTCTGCCATTTTTATCTTTTCTATCCAAAGAGATGGGGGGAAGGGGAGTAGAGAATGATGCTAAGTGGGCAAAAAGAGAAAGGAAAGCTGTGAATAAGCTTATCTCTTCACATAATACACTGGGCTTTTGTACGAATTAAATAAGGTGACGCACACACAGTGCCCAGCAGAGTAGCCGACAAGCACCCAGTCTTTCTCAGCTCCCTCCTTTCTGTCCAGGCCCCACGTCACCTCTCTCCCAGCCACACGGAAGCCCTCAGAGTTCACCTCCATCTTTCCTATCTATCTGCATTCGCATTTTCCGTTCCCTCTGATAGGAACGCCATGGCTCTTCTTTGAGGGCTATTTGGTGACCTCTTACTCAATCTACAAAATCATCTCAAGTTTTAACAGTTCTGGAAAGCCTTCTCTGTCTTCCCTAGGCCAACAATCCTGTCCATGTGTCCTCTGGGTCCCCATCTCTCTATTATTGGCATCAGGTTGCTATAACCACTGCTCTCACATGTCACTCCCTGACCAGCCCAGGAGGGCCTCGAGGGCAGGGAATATGTCCTCGTGTTTGTAGCCTCTGCTGCTAACACTGAACTGGTCACAGAGGGAGAGGGAAAGAAGGCGATAAAGAAAGAGAGGAGAAGAGGAAAGGAAAGGGAGCTAGTAGGCACCGGTGGGTTGCTTCCCAGCATTCGTCTCCCCTTCTCTCTCCTGATTCCCTGCGCTCAGCCCTGGTGAAGGGGTGTGTTGGACGCCACCCCTAGGAGTGGATGAGACTGGCCAGAAGAAATGGCAGTGTCCCTATTTCCTCACTGCACATTGGTTGAGAGATGGGTGTGTAACCCAGTCAGAGACGTTTTCTGAGTCTGCCTTCTTTCACTGAGAGGTACCAGAGATACTTTTCTCATCCTGCTAGATCTGAATAAGGAATAATGTAGCCCCTGGGAGCTGCTGGCACCACTTCGTATTTCAAAGGGAGACCTGTCTGAGAAGGAAGCAAACATTTAGGAAGAAGAGGCAGAAATAGAGAGAAAGAAGAAAACCTACATCCTGATCACGTTGTCTGAGCTCTGGAACAAGCCACAGCCCTACGTGTGAACCGTGGCTTTCAGATAAGAAAATTCTCTATTACTAAAGCCAGTTTCAATTGAGTTTTCCTCTGCTGGCAACATAAAGAGTCCTAACTGATATAAGAAGGAAAGAAAGAAAAAAAGTTAATATTTCTTGTCTAAAATATCTAATAAATATGATTGGTGTTTAAAGGAAGAAGTTTCATTTATCTGGGAAATTCATTTATCTAGAATTTTTTATTCCCCAATGATGTCAGATGGGAAAGACATTGCCGTACCTATCTGCCCAATTAGATGGGAAGCTCGTTAAAGGCAGAAACTAGGTCTTCATTCATTTATTCACTCATTCAGCAAATATCAAGCATCTTCTAACAGTCAGGCATCGGGCTGATGCAAGAAGAAGATAAGGTTCTTGGCAAGTGGAGGAGACAGACACATCTGTCCATCGTCTGTGGTGCCTGGCAGGGAGCCTGCACATCAGGGGTACGATAAAGGCAGACAGATCATTCCACGACTGCTCGACTACAGCTGCACAGCAGCTGGGAGCAGGTTTCCAGGGATAGGAAGAGCGAAGAAGAGAATAGGAAATCGGGGACTGGAAAGAATGCTAATTTGGTCCAGGCTGGAGACAAGGTGATGGGAGTTGTGAAAGAGAATGTCAGCTGGGAAACCAGGTCAATTAGAAAAGACTTGAGTTTAGAGACCAACCAGCTGAAAGAAAAGCTGACCGACCCCTCAGGAACTCACTGGGAGACTGGGAGAAACCCAGAGAGGAAGGACTGTGGGTTCCCCAGGGTCAGAGTGAAGTACGTGTGGAGCAACCAGGCTGGGGGGAAGACAGCCAGGCAGCTGGTAACCCCGACCCTCCTCATAAACTAAGTCAAGTGGAGTCAAGGAAGATTCTGTCTGCAGTCCCACTCCCAGCTCTCCTTGAAACCACCTGCATGGGGTGCCCTGCTGCCAGGATGCTCTTCTGCAGAGCCCTTTCTGGAAGCTTTCTGTGGCCCTGTCCTGCCCACGGAATAAACTCCCTAATGCAGCATTAATGTGGCCCTCATTGGTCTCCAACCAGCATCTAGACTTGTTTCCTACCTTCTGCCCACGGGGAACGGGGATAATCATATTATATTTTGTTCACATATTTTACCTCTTCTGCTGTCCCATGGCAGGGTCTATATCATAGTCATCCTTGTGGCCCCAGCACCTAACTCGGCCCTTGCTAAGTCATTGGTGAGGCCATGTGCTCAAATGGTCAAGTAGTTAAGTAAGGACACCTGGGTTTAACGCCTGGTTCCTGCACTGTAGAATTTGGGGCAAGTTATCTGACTTCTCTGCACTGGAAATTCATCATCCCCACAACAGGGATCTTAGTTTTGCATGCACCTCTTGGTTGTTAAGAGGTCACGTGAAATAACACGTAAAGCAGAGACCGGTGCCTGGCATGAATGGTTTAATTAAAAGCTAAGTGTTAGCACCGACTGAATTTGAGAAATTCACAGCCAAACTCTGACAACTTTTAAAATCCCGGCCCAACTTTAAGAGTCCAGTGAAATCAATCTATGAAATCAATCATCATAACAGCTGATGGTAGATATTTCTATGTCGAGCACTTTGTGATTAACAAGGTGTGTTTTAACCTTTGTCGGCATTTCTAGCCCAGCGCCAGCAAGTGGGGAATAGACTTTTAAGAAATGTCTGCACAACAGCATGCAGGAGGCTGCAGCCTTTCCTCCATGTGGGTGGATGCCAGGTGCTAGTTTCCTAGGGCTGCTGTGACACACTGCCACGAACGGGGTGGCTTCAAACAACGGACATTATTCTCCCACCATTCTGGAGGCAGAAGTCCTAAACCAAGCTGTGGCAGGAGCTGCGATCTCTTTGGAGGCTCTAGAGGGGGAATCCTTCCCTGCCACTCTCAGCTTCTGGTGGCTGCATTGTAACAACACAACTCCAATCTCTGCCTCTGTCTTCCCACGGCCTTCTCCTCTGTGTGTCTGTGCCATCTTTTCTTCTGTCTTGTATAAGGACACTTCTTATTGGGTTTAGGGCCTACTCAGGTAATCTGAGATTATTTCATCTCAAGATCTTTCAATTTATTATATCTGCAAAGACCCTTTTCCAAATGAGGTCATATTCTCAGGTTCCAGGTGGATATATCTTTACGAGGTCAGTAATATTATCCCATTTTACAGATGACAGATGAGGAAAATAAGCTAAGAGGGAGTAAGTAACCCACCCATGGTCAGGCAGCTAGCAGGTAAACCTGAGGTCTGAGCTGGAACCCAGGCAGCCTGGCTCAAGGGTCTGGGTTTGTCCCTACCACTCACAGGCTGCCAATCACACTGGCTATGTTGGAGGGAATGAAAGAATCTCATTGAATCCTGACAGCTGCCCTGTAAAGTAAGCAAAGCCAGGGTTTATTGTCCCATTTGCAAATTAGAAAACTGATGCTCAGAGAAAGTGAGTGACTTGGTTAATGTTAACCAGCTAGGCTGTAGCAGAGCCACTCTTTAGACGTAGATCTCCAGGGTCAGGCCTGTGCCATTGCTACTTCCCCATGCTGCCGTCCCTTGAAACAGCTGCTCCCCTCACGCTGAGCTGAAGAGCTTGTGCATCCCAACCATGTACCCAGCAGCCGACTGCCCTCGGAGGGAAGAGTAAGAGAGAGGGAGGGCTGGTTGACGGCATGGCTGTATTTAGTGCTGACACCCTCACATCTTCTTAGGGGCATCCTGAGTTACTGATTCAATTGAATGAACATTTATTGAGCTGCTGCTCCACACCAGAGTGTGAGAGATGGCGAGCTCCAGCTCTGGGGACATCCTGGTCACCAGACACCTTCTTCCTGCCACCACCCCCGCCCCCCAACTGCAGAACCAGCACCCTTTCAAAAGCCTGTAACTGAGCAGTCCCAGCTAAGGCCTTGCCACTGATGGAGCGTGACAGCCTGGGCGAGAGAGGAAGCTTAGGGATGCTGCAGTCCAGCTCCAGCCCTGACCGCATAAGTCTTATACACTTTCTGGGCCTCCATTTCCTCCTCTGTGAAGTGAGAAAATTGGGCTGAGCAGTCTCCAACATGCCAACACATATTAACCTTCTAGGAGTCTCTGATTTCCTCAATTAGCATCCATGCCTTAGTCTGTGATGGAAATTGATCTGTTATGATAACAACACTTGCGTGGTTAAGATGGATTATCAAATTCTCATCATCACTCTGTGAGATAAGTATGATTCTCCCTCTGTCTGAAGGTTAGAGGGTTAATTTCTGGCCCTCTAACCACACAGCCAGCAAGATTTGAATTCAGGGCTCCGTGATGTCAACCCAGTGCCCTGGCTCAGAACAATCCTGTTCTGTCCATCCACCCCCACATGGCCCTGTGCGGGCTGGTGTCCACACAGCAGACTGACCCCATGGGGGCACTGCCAGGCTTAGAGGGCTCCGCTTGCCTTCTCACTGAACTAGGAGAACAAGAAAGCCATGGAGTCACCTGTCAGGCCTGGGGCAGCCCGGGCTGCTGAGGCAGAACTCACTCTGTTACGGAGGTGAAAGCTTTCCATTCCTGACTTCTGCTGGGCCAGCCCGTGCTAGGCCCAGCCAAATGGCCTCCTTGCTGCCAAGTCCTTGGAAGCTGCCAGTGCCAGGAGATTACCAACTACAGGGGTTTTAGAGGTTTGCTCAGCTTTCAAGTCTGGCCACATTCAAACCTTTGCTAGGCCTTGGGCCAGCCCCAGGAAGTGCCTCTGGTGGCTGGAGCTGCATCCCAATTAAAACAACTCCTTGATGACCAGCAAGGGCCCAATCCACATGGCTGGGCTGCAGGGCGGAAGGAGATCCAGACCCCTCAGAAATCCAGCAACCCTAAGGCTGAGCTCATTAGCACAAGCCGCCAATTTAGGGAAGCTCAGACCCAGCTGGAATCATGTGCACACACAGGACCGGAACCACACACAAACCTGCGGCCCCATCTTGACCACTTGCCACCTGGGCCCAGGGTGGAATCCAGCCAGTTTACTTGTCCCTCATGGCCAGCCCTGTAATCTTCCTTATTCCTGGAGAAGGAAACCACAGAGTGGAGTTGTTAGCTTTCCTTGTCACCACCCCTGGGTTGCATGCAAACTGCCATTCTCTCCATGTATTCGTCCCTGTCCTGCCACTTACTAGTCATGTGGCTCCTGGGAACTTACTTGACCTCTCTGTGCCTCTGTTTCCTTATCTGTAAAATGGGGGTAATCATTGTATCTCACAGGGTTGTGGTAGGATTAAATGAAAGAATGCATATAAAGTGCTTAACACGATGCGTGGTACCTAGCCTACAGCACGTGGTGCTGGCTACCAGCAACCTACGATAACAACTCAATCATTCAGTAACTAACCCTATACATTCCGCACGTGAGTACTGCCACCTGTGTGGCAGACCGTGCTGGGTGGTGGGGGTGCAGCTATGAATGCCACTTCTGTAGTATGTGCCAATGTCAAGCTACCAAAGTCACGTTGCTGAACGCAGAGTTGAGAAAAGAAGCACGTGATCCGCCCTTGAGCCAGTGCCCGCTGGTGCCAGCCCCACTGCTTCTGGTGGACGTCCACGCCGGGCCTCCTGCGATTCGGACCTGAGAGATGAGAAATCAGGGATGGCGGCTTCTCCTTCGACCTTCGGGAGCTGCTCGTCCTTCTCCCTTCTGCTTTTTCTCTACGTCCTTTTCTAGAGAAATTTCCTCTGCTTGCTTCTGCCACACTTGGCCCAATCTGAGGGCTTCGTATCTCAAGGCACCTAAGGTTTCACAGCTTACTGACGCATCCTCCAGGGCCCGATTTCAGAAATTCGATCACCCATCTTATCTTACAGAGTCAGGCTATGGGAGCCACTCTATTATCTCACCCTGCATTTCATTCTTTACGACACAGAACATTTGTTTATTTATTATTTGTCTTCCCATTTGAATGGAAGGTCCATGAAGGCAGGAACACTATATGTCTAGTGTCTACAACAGTGTCTGTTACTGAGTAAGTATTTGTTGAATTGCTGTACAGATGAATGATTGATCACAGGCCACTGACCAGATAGCAGTTGCCCAGCCTTGGGTCAGCTTGTCAGCCCTGGTCTGCTCAGCTATGGTAAGAAAATATGATGTGGCCCACAGGGCAGATTGTCATGGACATATCCAATTCAGTTACCACTTATATTAGATAACACTCTCCATGGAAATAACATGTGTCCCTGGAACCTTGCACCCTGGAATTTAGACAGCCCAAAAATGTATGTAGCCCAAGAATGTTCAAATAGGACATTTGACCTGTAGAGTACAGCCCTTTCTTGGTTTGAGAAATATTAGCTTGAGTGTGATCAATCTAGCATGCTGTTGGTGGGATTTACACTTCCTGTAAAAGACATCTATTATGTTGTCTGCCTAGCACCCTTTATTTCTTCCTAGGAACAGAATTCCCTTTATTCTGGGAAATCATCCTACTCTAACACCATCTATCCACTTCGAATCGGTTTCACAATGTTCTTGCAGACCCTCTTTTAGGTTACAATTGGTTGGACCACGGGTAAGCAAATCACTCAAGCTGAGTCCCTGGTTTTTGTTTTTTTCTTGACACCAATGACACAAGGTGGTTTAATCTTTCTCTGGGGGTGGAAAGAAGTCACAAGCTGTGAAATTTGGAAACAGTTGGTATCTAAAATCTTCATTAAGCAAAGAAAGCTGATCTCTAGGGAAAGGTAATGAACCCAATATGCAGAAAAATGGAGAATACAGAGGTCAAGCGTCCTGACGGCAGGTGGCTGAGACCCAGATGAATCCATGTTCTTACTGTCCCATGTTCAGTTCTTCCACTGGCCGTTTAACTAGACTTTCCCCAGCCCCACTCCCATTACCATTCCTTTTTTGGTCTAAGGGAGTTTGCTATAGTTTGGATATGGTTTGTGGCTGTGCCGCAGCTCTAGAATGGCACAAGTTGTAAACCTTGGCAGCATCACATGGTGCTAATTCTGCAGGCTTGCAGAACGCAGGAGCCATGGAGGCTTGGCACCCTCCACCCAGATTTCAAAGGATTTCATCAAAAGCCTGGGGGCCCAGGCAGAAACTTGTCACAGGGGCAGAACCACAACAGAGAGCCCCTGCTAGAGCAATGCCCAGCGGAAACATGAGGTCAGGGCTGCTGCAGAGTCCCCACTAGGGCAATGCCTAATGGAGTCATGGGAGTGGGACCAACTCCCCAACCCCAGAACTATGGAGCTGATGGCAGCACACAACACCTGCCTGGGAAAGCTTCAGGTACCAAATTCTAACTTCTAGATCAGCCATGTGGGCTGCACCCAGAAAAGCCATAGAGGCAAGGTTGCCTGAGGCCTTGGCGACCCAACCCCTGTCCCAGCATGCCCAGGAGGTGGCACATGGAGTAAAAGATTATCCTGGAGGTTTAAGATTTCGTGTCTGTCCTGCTGGGTTTCAGACTCTTCTTGGGATCTGTTACTCCTTTCTTTTGGCCAGTTTCCTCCTTTTGGAATGGGAATGTTTACCCAATGCCTACGCAACCATTGTATCTTAAAAGTAAATGACTTGTTTCTGATTTTACAGGCTCATAGCTAGAAGGAACTTGTCTTGAGTCTCAGATGAGACTGAACTTTTAAGTTGGTGCTGAAACAAGTTAAGACTTTGGGGACTAGGCTGGGCATGGTGGGTCATGCCTATAATCCTAGCACTCTGGAGGGCTGAGGTGGGAGGATCATTTGAGCTCAGGAGTTGCAGACCAGCCTGAGCAAGAGTGAGACCCCATCTCTACTAAAAATAGAAAAATTAGCCAGGCATCATGGTGTGCACCTGTAGTCCCAGCTGCTTGGGAGGCTGAAGCAGGAGGGTTGCTTGAGCCCAGGAGTTTGAGGTTGCAGTGAGCTATGATGATGCCACTGTACTCTATCCTGGGTGATGGAGTAAGACTCTGTCTCAAAAAAAAAAAAAAAAGGGACTTTGATGACCATTGGAATGGGATGGTTATATGTTGCATGTGAGAAGGACATGAGTTTTGGGGGGTCCAGGGGCAGAATGCTATGGTTTGTCACCACCAAAAGTTATGTTGAAATTTGATCCCTAATGTGGCAGTGTTGGGAGGTGGGACATCATGGGAGGTGTGTGGGTCATGGGTGTGGATCCCTCATGAATGGCTTGGTGCTGTTCTTGCAGTAGTGAGTGAGTTCTCAGGCTCTCAAGACTGAATTAGCTCTCCCGGTAATGGATTAGTTCCCATCAGAGTGGGTTGTTATAAAGCCAGTATATAAAGCTGTAGCAGACTTGCCATATAATTGTGCAGCTTAAGAATTGATCTTGGGGGAAGGAATACGTGCCCAGCCCAGAGCGGCATAAGAGTCATACATTCCAGCTTAGGTTTACCTAACAAACAGGGTTGCTGCTTGAAGGCATAACAAAGAGTTTGATCTGCACGTAAGCGAATGTTGCCCAGCCCCACAGCCCTGGGG
>CAUYPO010086582.1:0-36288 GCA_963574435.1 Cheirogaleus major
AATGTTTATAGCAGCACAGTTCACAATAGCAAAGTTGTGGAAACAACCGAAGTGCCCGTCAATACATGAGTGGATTAATAAAATGTGGTATATGTATACCATGGAGTACTATTCAGCTTTAAGAAACAACTGTGATATAGCACCTCTTGTATATTCCTGGATACAGCTGGAACCCATTCTACTAAGTGAAGAATCTCAAGAATGGAAAAACAAGCACTACATGTACTCACCAGCAAATTGGTATTAACGGATCAACACCTAAGTGGACAAATAGGAATAACATTTGTCGGGTGTCGGGCGGGTGGGAAGGGGGAAGAGGGGATGGATATATACAAACATAATGAGTGAGATGTGCAACGCTTGGGGGATGGTCATGCTTGAGGCTCTGCCTCGAGGGGGGAGGGGGGACATGGGCAATATACGTAACCGTAATATTTGTACCCCCATAATATGCTGAAATAAAAAAGATATAAATAAATAAATATATATACTGTGTACTCTACATTGCAACTGGTCTTTGATCTACGAACCCAACTATTGTGGAATTAAGGACAATAGAAGGTGGTACCGTTCCTCTCTTAAGAAATGCTTCTGGGGAAATGGCTGTAAATGTGTTTATAAATTGTTTTGTTAAATAAATATACATGTTTAATATATATTCGTGTTTATACTTTTAAAAATACTGAAAATTTTAGCTATGATGGAGTAATATGGTCTGGATTTACCCTTCTACCTTAAACAGTTAGAAAACCAGAAAAAAAAATATGTAAAATAATGGCTTTCAAACATTAGATAACAGGAAGTGCAGAATTATAATCCACAAGAGAAGAATCCTATGACTATCCTAGTTTACTACATGGGGAGGCTACAGCAGATAGTGGAACCCAGATAGAGCCTGGCCGTCTCACTGATACTGTAGTACAGGGAGGCCAATGTGGCTAGAATTTGTGGGGACAGTAATGGAGAGAAGGAATTGCAAAGAGAGAGTGCTCCAGAGATCTGCACAGGGCTTTCCTCAATTCTTCAGATGAGTAATGATCTGAGTAAGCACGTTTCTAAGGAAACTACTCACAGCCAAAGAATGAGCTAACAGGAAGGAATAAGCATAGAAAACACCAGAATTCATGCATAACTAGGAGTAATTTATACCACCAGCCTGAAGGAAAAGACTTCCTCATCCATGGGCATTGGGTAAACCCTTCCAAGGGCTGTGGCTTTAGTGGCAGGGCCAAATTACCTCTAAACTAAAGGCCATTCTGGCCCAAACCAGAAAATTCTTAAGAGCAAGCTTCAAAATTATCATAACTAATTCCAAGTGACTTAACTATGACACAAAAGAAAGCTCAACAAGAGTTAATGGAAAACAAGAAAACATAACACTCAGCAACATGAAATTCAAAATGTCTGGCATCCAATCAAAAACCACCAGGCATGCAAAAGCAGGACAATATGATCCTTAGCTAAGAGAAAATCAATCGCATGTATGCTAAAATCAGCAGACAAAAATATTAAAACAGCTATTATAAACATATTCCACATGTACAGAAGAAAACATTGAACATGATAAGGAGAGAAATTAAAGATATGAGAAGGACCTAGATAAAACTTCTAGAGGTGAAAATATAATATGTGAAATGAAAAACACACTGGATGGAATTAACAGCAAGTTAGATCACTGGACTTAAGGACATAGCAATAGAAACTATCCACAGAGAGAAAAAAGATTGAAGAAAACATAAACATAAAATTAATGACTTGTGGGATCATATCAAGCAGTCTAATAAATATGTATTGGAGTCACAGAAAGCAGGGTGAGATAAAATGTGGAAAAATTTTGAAGAAATATTTTCCCAAGTTTAATGAAAACTGTAAACCTACAGATACAAGAAGCTCAATAAACTTCAAGTGAAGAAACATGAAACAAAACAAAAACACTCTAGTAGGCAGAATAACAGTCCCCAAAGATGTCCATGTCCTGGAACTTGTGAATGTTACCTTATATCACTCTGTAGATATGGTTAAGTGAGGGATTTTGTCACGGGGAGGTCATTCTGAATTATTGGGGCAGGCCCAACATAATCACAAGTGTCCTTACAAGAAGGAGGTAAGAGAGAGTCAGAGAAGATGTGACAATGGAAGCAGAGCTTCGAGTGACGCAGAGAATAAGCCGTGAGTCAAGAAGTACAGGCAGCCTCTAGAAGCTGAAAAAAGACAGGGTATAGATTCTCACTTAGAGCCTCCAGAAGGAAGGTAGCCTCGGTAACACCTTGATTTTGGCTGGTAGGACACATTTTTGGACTTCCCACGTCTAGAACTAGAAGATAATAAATATGGGTTGTTTTCAGCCACTAAATCTGTGACAATTTGTTACCATAGCAATAGGAAATTAATACAAACACCAAAGTATTAATACATCATAGTCAAATTGATGAAAATAAATGATAAAGATAAAAATCTTAAAAGCAGCCAGAGAAAACAAGGAGCACATTACATACTAAGGAATAAATTTTAAAAACAAGAGGGGGGAAAATATACATTATGTGTACAGGAACAAATCCATTCTGACCACCACTGACTTAATGTTGGAGTTCACTCACTATGCCCTCAATATATCTATGAAGTCTATATTTACACAGCTTGGAATGTTATCCTTTTATGAGTAATAATAATAATTCCTTCATTATAAGTCCCTGCTGTAATGTAGGATTTTTTAGTATATTGGTTTCACTGACATCCCCTCACCACCCTCACCAACTAACCAGTGAGGTTTTGAACCCAAAGACACATGGTTAATAAATGGAATAGACAGCATTCAAATCCAGATCCTCTTGAGAGGATATGTTCATTTCACTATGAGTGCTTTTTTTTTTCCCTACAAGGAGCCCACACATCCTTCAGAGCCTTCCTTTCTCACTTCATCATCTTGTCAGTAAAATGTCTTCCTTGAGAACCTGTACACAATAATCCCTTCCTCCTTAAAACTCTTTTTTGTCACTGGGGACTGTGGTAGCTTGTCTGTAAGGATGGCCTCACTCTCCCATGAACCATACTCCTGAGAGTCAAGCCCTTGTGTAGCCCTCATCTGGATGGCCCCTGTAACTCATTATTTTTACTAATAGAATGTAATGGAAATGAAACTGCGTAACTAACAAAGCTAGGTAATAAAAAACCTAACTAGCTTCTTTCTGGGTTTCTGAAAGCACTTGCTCCTGGAACACTTGCTCTGGGGAAAGCCAGCCATCATGTAAAAAAAAAAAGAAACTTGACTGCCTTGAGGCTGCCATGGTGTAAGGAAGCTCAAGCTAGCCACATGATGGGAACATGTAAAAAAAGAGAAAGATACCTGACCTGCCCACAGCAACTTCTAGCCATCCAAATCCCAACTGAGGCAGAAGAAAATGATATCAGAGAACCCAGGCAAGGTCATGCATGCTGCAGTCCCAGCTACTTGGGAAATGAAGGCAAGAGGGTCACTTGAGGCCAGGAGTTTGAGGCCCTAAGATCGTGCCTGTGAATAGCCACTGCATTCCATCCTGGACAAGATAATGAGACTTCATCTATAAAAAAAAAATGTAAAAAGAAAGAAAATGATATCAAATGGAAATTTGGATCTAGACAGACAAATGAAGAGCACCAGAAATGGGAAATTGGTTCATAAACAAAAAATAATGATTTTTTTTCTTATCTAAAAATTCTTTGAAAAGAGATCATTGTTTAAGCAAAAGTAATACCAGGGTATTTAGAGTTTACAACATATGTAGAAATCAAATTTATGATAAATATGACAACAGCACAAAGTAGGAAATGAGGGAAATGGAAGTATACTATAGCACAGTTCTTAAAATATACTTTAAAGTGGTATAATATTATTTTAAAGTATTCTGTGATAAGTTCAAAATGTATGTTGGAAACCCTAGAGCAGGAGTTGGCAAACTACAGCCTGTGAGCCAGATTTCCCTTTCCACCTGTTTTTGCAAAGTTTTGTTGGAACACAGCCAAGCCTGTTTGTTTTCATAGTTGTATGGCCCACAAAGCTAAAATCTTTACTATCTGTCCCCTTACAGAAAAATTTGCCACCCCTGCCTTAGAACAACCACTAAAAACCCAACAAAACAAAGAAGTGTAACTAATAAGTCAATAGTGGAGAGAAAATGAATTAAGCCAAAGGGAGACAGAAAAGGAGGGGAAAGTATTGCTTAAGCTCCCTGGCGCACCCCGTACACTTGAGCGCCCCTTCAAGTCCACAGTGAGCCCTCTCCTCCCCATCTCTGTTACTCGACCTGGATTCCCTTCCCCCTCAGCATGAGAAGGCTGCTCCTTCTCAGTCTTTCCCCCAGATTCTCCTTCTCCTGCTCCTCTTGTGAGTGCTGGCACTCTGTCCACCTCACTACCTTGTCTGCCACCTGCCACATGCCTCCTCCTTTCCCAACATACAGAACCATCTGCAGTTCTAAACACGCCACACTATCTCATGCATCTGAGTCTTTGCCCATGATGTTCCCTCTACTCGGACCCCTCACTCCTTCCATCCCCAATTCCTTCCCCTGCAACTGCCTGGTGCCCTGCTAACTCTACCTCAAATTTAGGATTCAACTTAGACATGATCTACATGATCTCATTCCCCATAAGCCTTCCCTCACCCCACTGCATCCATGCCCAAGCTTTTTTCTGCTATTAAAGCATTTATTCCATTGAATTATAATCATTTATTTGCTAGTTTTTCTTCTCCGTGAGACTAGGAACCTTAAGGTCAGGAATAATGTTATATTTGAATTTTTTTTTTATATTCCCAATACAGTACAGAATGGATGTTGAATAAATATTTGTTAAATACATAAACGAAAGGTTAAATGACTATCTACTGATAAGATGGGGATATTATAAAATAGTAATACTAGGAGCTAACATTTATTAAAGGATACTTAGATGCCTGGCAATATCCAATGTGCTTTACATGCATTAATTTATTTAATATTTATAGCAACCCTATTGGGTAAGTATTATTGTTCTACTGATCAACTGGAACATTAGGTACATTTCCCAAGGTGGTAAAGAAATAATCGATATTCAAAACTAGGCATTCTGACATCAGGCCCTCAGATCTAGATGTTAGAGTTGAAAGAAACTTTAGCATTTGTTGGGTGTTGGGCGCGTGGGAGGGGGGAGGAGGGGATGGGTATATACAAACATAATGAGTAAGACGTGCAACGTATGGGGTGTGGTGATGCTTGAGGCTCTGCCTCGAGAAGGGAGGGGGGCGTGGGGAATATACATAACCGTAATATTTGTACCCCCTTAATATGCTGAAATAAAAATAAAAAAAATTAAACAAAAAAAAAATATTCAGCCTGTTCTTTGAAGTTTTGAAGTCAGATATTGACTTCTCCCCTCCAGCTATGAAAGTCCTAGATGGCATCTTCTTCCAATATAAGGCTGTTTTAACTACATTGAAAATCTGCTGCTTAGTAGCCACCTTCATCAATAAACTTAGCTAAAGCTTCTGGATAACTTGCTGCAGCTTCTCCACCAGCACCTGCTGTTTCACCTTGTACTTTTATGTTTATAGAGATGGCTTCTTTCCTTAAACCTCATGAACCAACCTCAGCTAGTGTCTAACTTTTCTTCTGCAGCTGCCTCACCTTTTTCAGCCTTCATAGAATTGAAGGGAGTTAGGGCCTTGCTCTGGATTAGGCTTTGGTTTAAGGGAATATTATTGCTGGTTTAATCTATCCAGACCACTCAAATTTTCTCCATATCAGCAATAAGGCTGTTTCACTTTCTTATCATTTGTGTGTTCACTGGAGTAGCACTTTTAATTTCCTTCAAGAATTTTCCTGGCCGGGCGCGGTGGCTCACACCTGTAATCCTAGCTCTCTGGGAGGCCGAGGTGGGCGGATCGTTTGAGCTCAGGAGCTCGAAACCAGCCTGAGCAAGAGCGAGACCCCATCTCTACTAAACAAATAGAAAGAAATTAATTGGCCAACTAAAATATAGAAAAAATTAGCCGGGCATGGTGGCGCATGCCTATAGTCCCAGCTACTCGGGAGGCTGAGGCAGAAGGATCGCCTGAGCCCAGGAGTCTGAGGTTGCTGTGAGCGAGGCTGATGCCACGGCACTCTAGCCGGAGCAACAGAGTGAGACTCTGTCTCAAAAAAAAAAAAAAAAAAAAAAAAGAATTTTCCTTTGCATTCACAACTTAGCTGTTTGGTGCAAAAGGCCTGGCTTTCGGCACATCTCAGCTCTGACATGCCTTCCTCTGTAAACCCAATCATTTCTAGCTTTTGATTGAAAGGGAGAGACGTGTGACTCTTCCTTTCACTTGAACACTTAGGGGCCACTGTGGGGTTATTAATTGGTCTAATTTCAATATTGTGTCTCAGGGAATAGGGAGGCCCGCGGAAAGGGAGGGAGATGGGGGAATGGCCACAGGTCAGTGGAGCAGTCAGAACACACACAACATTAAGTTTGCTGTCGTACATGAGTGCAGATTGTGGTGCCCCAAAACAATGACCATAGTAACATCAAAAATCACTGATCATAGATCATTATGGCAGATATAATAAAAGTTTGGACGATTGAGAGGATTACCAAAATGTGACAGAGGCATGGAGTGAGCACATGCTGTTGGAACGATGGTGCTGATAGACTTGCTCGACATAAGTTGCCGCAAATATTCAATCTGTAAAAAACGCAGCATCTGCAGAGCACAATAAAGTGAAACGCAGTAAAACAAGGTATGCCTGTATTAAGGAGGGAAAGATATCAAAGTTCTTTAGAAGAAACAGAGTAGCAAATTGGTAAATTTGGAGAAAAGTCAAGAAAACTCCATGGGGACCAGCACAGGAAAAGCAGCTGGCAGAGCTAGAGGATGCCTTGCTCTGTTGCCCTCAGGGCAGTTAACCAGCACCAACATGGCAAGCACCTGCCGTAGCCACCACCTATTCTACTCACCCAGGTGCCTAGGCAGGGTTTTAGGGACTTGGAAGGGACCTGCAGCTATGGAATACAGTGTCCATGCACTTGGACAAGCTGGTGGCACCTGGAGCATTGGAGTGGCCTCTGACTCACCCCTTACCCTTGGCCAGAAGCCTTGACCCCACTGGAGGAGTTGGGGGACAAGGCCCAAGGCAGCACTGACATACAAGAATTTAGTAAAGGCTGGGCATGGTGGCTCACGCCTGTAATCTAGCACTATGGGAGGCTGAGGCAGGAAGATCTCTTGAGTCCATGAGTTTGAGGTTGCTGTGAGCTATGATGATGCCACTGCACTCTAGGCCAGGCAACAGGGCAAGACACCCTGTCTCTAAAAAAAAATAATAATAATAAAATAAAAAAGAACTTAGTAAAATATAAAAGCCAGAGAGTTTGAGATACTCAAAACCTTGTGGAGGATGATTTCTTATATTTTGTTTCCATCTTCCGGGTGAGTGGGAGTACAGAACCCAGACTGAATCTTTTGTTTCTATTAATTCACATATTATGCTATTCTCATAACAACAAAGCTCTGCACTCATATTTTCTTCACAAGATCACTATAGTAAAACTCCTATTAATCTGCATCCCTGGTTAACAATAACAGGTTAATAAATGTTTATTGACTAAATCAGTGACTGCAATATTAAGGGGCTAAACAAGTTGATCTCAAAAATTATTTTCAGACCAGGCGCGGTGCCTCACGCATATAATCCTAGCACTCTGGGAGGCTGAGGCAGGCAGATCGCTCAAGGTCAAGAGTTCGAAACCAGCTTGGGCAAGAACGAGACACTATCTCTACTAAAAATAGAAAGAAATGAATTGGCCAACTAAAAATATATAGAAAAAATTAGCAGGGCATGGTGGCACATGCCTGTAGTCCCAGCTACTTGGGATGCTGAGGCAGAAGGATCACTTGAGCCCAGGAGTTTGAGGTTGCTGTGAGCTAGGCTGACACCACGGCACTCTGGCCCGGGCAACAGAGAGAGAGACTCTGTCTCAAAAAAAAAAAAAAAAAAAAAATTATTTCAACCTAAAAATGCTAAATTTTGAGATAGGAAATATATTTATTATTTAAAAGTTCCTAGGCTATTTTAGAATACAGTACGTTTGATGATTCTGAGAAATCATGCAGAGACTTAAAACTTTAAGGACTGCTAAAGCAGTCCCCTCTGACAGGTCCCCTCTGACCAAATGCAGTATGATTTGCTAGCATTTTTCAGACAAATCATGCCCAAGGATCCTGTCCTTCACAACAAAGCACACGATGGAAAGTGGCAGGGGAGGACGTCGTCCTTGCATATTTGGCCTCTCTGCAACATTTCACGGGACTGCCCAGCACTCCTCACTGAAACCCCCTTTCCCTCCTGCCTCTGGCCGTTCCTTGATCTCTTGCGCAGACTCCCTTTTCTCTGCGCAGCCTTGGCGTGTCCTTGTCCTAGGGCAGCTTGCTAAGTGCTCTTCTCTCACACCATACAGTCTTTCCTCTCCTGCGGTTTTAGTTAACATCTGCACCATGACAGCTCTCGAATCTCTTCTTCTAGCTCCGACTGCCCATCAGACGTGTCTGACCCGTAGCTCCCCAGGTTCCCGTATGTTCAAAGCTCCCCAGTACTGGCCCCTCCTCTGATCCTGTCCTGGTAAAAGGCACACATCCACCCAGCCACCCATCGGCCCTCTTTGGCTCCTCCCCAGGTCTGACCCTTCATGTCCCACAAATGACCAAGGGCTGTGAATCACCTGCCGAGCCTCATCGGAGGCCACTCCCAGCCCTGCTCCCAGCTGCTGCAGCTCCTTGCTGCTTCACGAGGCAGCCAGGCTCAGCTTCTCAAATGCTCACTGGATCCCCCCAGGCCCAGATCAGAACCCCCCGCGCCTTCCCACAGCCCATGAGAAAGTCAAAGCTGCTCACACTCCGGTCCGAGGCCCTTCCAGTGCTGACCACCGGCAAGCACTCCAGCCTCTCCCTTACTTACTTAAGTATTTTTTTCCACTTGCTGTACTCTCAGATTAAAATGCTATTCCCTATCCAAATCCCCTCCACCTGTCTGGGGCCATTCCCTTCCAGCTTTTTGGCTTCTAAGAAGTTTTACCTGAACCCCCAAATCTAGATCAAGTGCCCCTTCCATGTGCCCTCTTTGGCTCTGCACGTCTCTCAGTTCAGGCCTCAAGTCCAGCCTGCAGTTTCCTATTAACTTCGTACCCTGCCCAACTCACCTATGAGCTCTTTAAGGCTGTCCTGTTCCTACTATAACCCCAGAATCCACAAGGCCTACCACATGATGGGTGCTCAATATATATTTACTGAATGAATGAATGAATGAAAATAATTATGAGTATTTTACTAATGAGTACTTCACATGAGTTACTGATATAAAACAGGTGCATCATGGATTTTTAGAATAGGACAGACCTGAGTTCCCAGCACACAGCTCACAAGCTACATGATCTTAGAAAATGTATGAACACTTTCCAAGGCTCAGTTTCTAAAACTTCACGGTTTGTTGTGAGGACTAAAACACACAACATATGAAGTGCCAAATGTGCTATATTATAATATTTTGTATTTTTCTATAAACTTGCTTATCACTGTATCAGTTGATGCTATTGCTGCTGTAACCCTTAGGCCATCATAGACATTTTTAAAGTTCTCTGTGTGAGCAGTTATTCAAAGAAAAGCCTTTTCCACTGACCCAGCCTGTTCATTCAGGGCCCTATGTTATTACTCAAACAAACTGGTAGGTCTAATAATGCCTGCCAACCTAAGAATTATAGGTATTGCTTCCATATTTCTTCACAATTTATGATAACAAGTCTAACAATATAAAGAAAATAGTTTGTTCCTTTCCAGGATTATTGATTGAGGGCAGAAAACAGTTATAAATACATTTTGATAGATATATCGAAACAAACAGTACTGAAAAATACACCAGTCTTATAACCACCACACTGCCCCAACACTTTCTGCTGCCTTCTGGAGAGTCTAGAAAAGTCCCCTTGCTGCTGGGGTCTCCAAGATTTTTGTTTTTTTCCTTTTCAACGGCTAGTTACGGCTGCATTAAAGGAAATATCCTATTTTCCACGGAAGGAAAGGAAGGAGGGAAGGAAAACTCAAAACATGCCCATTATCATTGTGGATTTAACAGTCTTGCTTTGCTGATTTTATGGTACAACCCAGTCTCCCCCTCAATCCCCAAAACAAAAACAAACTAACAAAGAAACCCCTTTAGATCAGGCCAACTAGTGGCTTTGGAACCAATTACAAAGTACTGTAAGATGACTTTTTAAATTAAAACTCTTAAGCTATCCAACAAGTCAAGTAAATTGTGGGAACTGAACACCCACTTCAGAAGTATGGGCTCTGACCACAGCCTCCCGTCCCACTTCCCTCAAATTCCAACCGAGTCAATCCTGGCTTCCTGGCTTTGCTCTCACAAACGTTAAGCACTGCCTGTTAAAAATTGTACGGGTTCCTTCAGCTCTTCCATTCACAGTCAGAACGGACACATAAGAAATCTCAGACTTGTGAGGATGCCCCCCGCCCCATGCTGGGTAAGCATCATCACACAACCGCAACGCCGCACGGAGCTGGCCCTGGAGCACGTCTTGGCAGACTTTCCCCCACTTCAAAACAAGAGGCAATTTATGTTCTAATTCACAAGGGATGGTTGTTGTCTGCTATGGTTTGAATGTTTGTCCCCTCCAAAACTCATGTTGAAATTTAATCCCCAATGTGGCAGTATTGAGAGATGGGGTCTTTAAAAGGTGACTGGGCCAAGAGGACTCTGCCCTCATGAATGGCTTCATCCATTAATGGATTAATGCATTAATGCGGTGGTCCCCAACCTTTTTGGCACCGGGGGCTGGTTTCATGGAAGGCGGGGCTCAGGCGGTGATGCAAGTCACAGGGAGGGGAGCAGCTGTAAGTACAGATGAAGCTTCACTCACTTCCTGCTATGCGTGCGCCCCACCCCCACCGGCCAAGTTTCATGGAAGACAGTTTTTCCACAGATGGGGGCGGGGCAGTGGAGCTCTGTGGCCCAGGGGTTGGGGACTCCAGGGTTAATGGATTAATGGGTTATGGTGGGACTAGTGGCTTTTATAAGAGGAGGAAGAGAGACCTGAGCTAGCGTGTTAGCATGCTCAGCGCCCTTGCCAGGTGACACCCCGTGCTGCATCAGGACACCACAGCACAGGGCAGGAACCAGCCAGGAGGCCCTCATTAGATGCAGCTCCCCACTATAACTGTAAAAAAATTAATTCCTTTACTTTGTAAATTAACCCAGTTTCAGATATTGGGTCATAAGCAACAAAAACCAGACTAAGACATCTTAGCCAAGGTAGCCCACTTCACACTATAATTCCCAAAGCTGCAAAATCAAGCTTTCTCCTGGAATTTTTATTGATAAGCACCTAAAACATATGATTTTATGTGACTAACTGGCATAAAATCCCAAAGACATTAATCCTGAATGATTTTTTAAATGTCTCCGGATATGTACCATAACATGTTTAAAATGTTCCCTTTTGGTTTAAAATGAATGCTCTTATCTCTAACTATAGAGTATTTCCTTAGAAAAAAACAGAACAAAATTAGCGATAAGAAACCCTATTATTTACAATTTTTCTCCTTAAAGCACATAAAACTTGAAATTTTTACATGCTGCTTAGGTCTTCATAAGCCTATAAATAGGTAATTGGAACACTTAAATCTACTTCTTAAAATATCATTGTTCTCCCAAACTAAGACGTCATATTCAAAGTGTCATCCCGAGTGATTTTTTAAAACCTCTACAAAAACCGGGTTTACAATGGAAGTGCTGACATTATGTTAACTATTGTTTTGCAAACTGAGCCCACTAATCAAGGCCCATTATATTTATGAAGCAGGTAAAATCTGTACCCATTAATCACAGAGCCATATTGACAGATTTTAAGTTTGAGGTCCAGCAAAATTAATGTATCCCATTTCTTTTATCATTGATACCAAGAAGAAAATTTGGAGGCATTTTTATAATTGTAAGGCTTTGACATTTTTACAGAAATCTGGGAAGCAGCCTTGCTAAAATGTTTCATTTATTTACACCTGCTGTGGTCAGTTTCTGCACATCTGCAAAGTACTAGAGAAGACTCTCCTATAGATAATTCATGAAAATTACATGCATTTGCACAAACACAGCTGTTAACAGAAGAGCATCACAATCATGAAGTCTATGTCTCCGTACGCCTCACCCACACTGAGCTTGTACCAAATTGTGATTAATAACCAAAAGAATATTCTACTTTTAAATTATAATTCAACATACCTATATAAAACAATCTACAATGTCAGCACTCAGTCTTTATGACATCATGCAATCCCAATAATTCTGTTTTACAAGTAAATTCCTATTATACATTAATAAGGGCTGTTGGTGGCTAAACATTTTGCCTCCCCAGTAATGACTGGGTTGAAGGCAATTAGGGCAGCCAGGTGCAGCTGAGCTGGGCACTCATAAAAGCTTTTAAATTTTACTATTTCCGTTTCATTTGGGGAGGTGCATTCCAATCTGCCCAAATTAAAGAGGAAGCTATGCCCATGTTTTTAGCTGTTGTGTGTTCTGACCATTACTGATACACCCCTTTAATATTTCTTTACTCCTTAGAAGCTGATGATCTGAGGACTTCAGGTTTCACCATGAACATCTATATTTCACAGCCTGTCACAGTGGTTACTCCAGAATCACACACACAAACACACACACACACACACACACACACACACAATCCCAGGGTAACAGAGCAGCACCTTCATTTAAGACTTTCTAGGGCAGCCCTGAGTAGTAAAATTGATGCATGAAAGAAAGAACTTTACTCACTTTGTTAACATGTTTTTGTTGTAATTAGTTTGGGTCAGTGGAGGAGACATCAAATTAAAGTTTTATGTCATAATAGGAGTGATGATTTTCCCATTACAAGAAAATCAATTTCCTTCTACAAACTACAAACACTACATAAAAGAATTAATAAGTGTAAAGACTTAACACATCTGAAGCAAGAGAAAAGGTTACCTCTGATGATGACAAATATCCTCAGAAGGAGAATTTTAAAAAGAGTTAACAACTTCTCCACAGTGCATTGTAAGGGTGATGTACCCTGGGAAATTTTGCTACCCTTCAGAAAATACAGATCCCTTTATTTAACCTAATATGTGTTTTTCTTCTCTTTATTCTGTAACTCACACTAATCAATGTGATATAATTCAGTTTTTAAAAACAGTCAAATGTTATAAACTATCAGTTTTATAATTCCAAATGATTGATTTAACCAGGTTTGGTTTCATTTTTCAACAAGTCATAACAGTAATAATCTGTACATTAATGATCAGACAGACAAAAGTAACTTTGTAGCAGCTGCTAATCCAAGAACCAACATCATCCTTAAAAGCTTGGTAAATCATGTTGCTAAAAAATGAGGTCTCACTCTGATTTTAAGAACTCACTTTAGAAGTGAAAAATCATATTCCATTTAATTTCAGAGGGCAAAACGGATATGATCACATCTGAACGAGAATAGTCCTCAAAAGTGAGCCCTAATTTTCTTTCTGGGCTGTTTGGGGACTTTCCTTTGTGTTTGCTTTTATTTTTGAGGAAACCCTACATTTACCAGAATAGGATTTTAAAAATATAGAGAGAGTGGTACAATACTACTTCAGAAAATAACATGGTTCAGAAATGCACTGCTAGTTTGCATTAATAACCAACCTCCCCATTTTCCAAGGAAAAAGTCACATAGAATGAAGACCCTTTGAATACAGTTAATTATATCTTTGCTTCTAAGCAGAGAAAAATTTACTTAGTATAGTAAGCGTCAGAATATAATCATCTGACAAAATTCCTAACCAGGAAGAATGCAGGCATTTTTCTATATGAAACAAGGAGTACGAAAACCTAGCCTTCTTGTCTTTGTCATGTTTCCTTGCTTTTGTTTTCCTCGATCAAGGCCTTTTAAAATGTCAATTTTAAAAAAGAAAAAACAGTCATCAGTATTCTTGTATATTCCCTTTCTCCTTCCATCCCACCTTTTTCCTAGTGGGAAGGTGGGCGGTAAGTTGAAGAGCTTGACAAAGGGCCTTTATTTCCTTCCAGCAATTACCCAGACAAGCCCCTGCCTCCCAGTGGCTGTCTCCCTGCCAGCTTCTGAAGGACAGACGGCTTTAGTCCCCTCATACAGATTAGACACCCTAGGTTGACAGACAGAGCCTTGAAAACCAAGGGGGTCTGCAAACATGTCCCTTAATGCAGCTTAACAGCCACTTAGGGTTAACATCCGCATGGCTACAATTTGCTGCGAAAGCAATAATGTGGGGTCATGGCAGACAAGAGCAGTTCCAACTGGTACCGTGTTCCAAAAGTTCCATCACTTTTTAAACTCCAACTTAGACATTTTTCTACAAATCTCTCCTCCATATTGCTAAATCTTTTTGGATCCTGAGATATTCTACAGTTAGGAGCTAGCTTCCCTACTGGCACCCTATGTCCTGTAAGTAAAGCTAGCAATACATTAATAAATGCTGTCGGTGGCTCTCTTCTTGCCCTGGAGGTACAACTAGGTTGCAGGTAATTAGACCTAGAGGCTCCATCATCGAATACATCTTTTCTTTTCCTAACTACATGAGAAAACTTCAGTAAGTTCCAACTTTAATAGTAGTGCTTCCTGCTGCAGGGATCAAAGTCGGAGGTGAGTGTGATAAAGTCTAGCCAGGTTTGTTTAAGGAGTCTCTCCCTTACCTTCTACTTCCAAACCATTTCCTACCATCCTCCAAGGAAAAGGAGGCCTATTTATGTTTCTAGGGACTGGTCTTCTGATCCTCCTCTGTTGGAACTCTGTTATTTTCATCTGCTACACCATCACTATTCCACTATCACTATTTGCATTCTTTGGGCTCACGCAGGATAAATTCATTCTTTTATTTTTACCTTTTATTTTTTGGAGACAGAGTCTTGGCTCTGTCACCCTGGCCAGAGTGCAGTGGCATCATCATAGCTCATTGCAACCTCCAACTCCTGGGCTCAAGTGATCCTCCTGCCTCAGCCTCCCTAGTAGTTGAGACTACAGATGCACGTGCCACCACTCCCACCTAATTTTTCTATTTTTTTGTACAGATGGGGTCTCGCTCTGTCTTAGGCTGGTCATGAACTCCTGAGCTCAAGCGATCCTCCCACCTCAGTCTCCCAGAGTGCTAGGATTACAGGCTTGAGCCACCGTTCCCAGCCAGGATAAATTCATTCTTAAACTAATAAGAGGCTTAATTCTCATGTAGCTTCCTTCCTCTAAAGTAATTTTATCAACATCTCCATGCTAGGAGGACACTGGACAAATTATTAGCACAGTACATATTTATATTTTCAACCAACACTAATTTTCAACAAGAACAAAATGCCACCCATGACATAATCTCCCATATGGATGTACCTTGTCATCAGGTTACATTCCATGAGCAATAGAGGGGAAAAAATAAAAACAGAAAACAAAGTAATAATAGTATTGGATATTTAAGGAAACTTAAAATACATTTCAGCAGCGATAGCCTCTTCCTTATACACATTACTCACAGTTTGTAAAAACCATGCCTATGTTTAAAAAAAACAAAAAGAGGTGAGGTGCTATGGACTAAATGTTTGTGTCTTTTCAAAATTCAGATGTTGAAACCCTAAACCCCAATGCCATGGTGTCTGGAGGTGAAGCTGTTGAGAGGTAATTGGGTCATGAGGGTGGAGCCCTCATTCATGATGGGATCAGTGGTCTTACACGAAGAGACCCGAGTTTGCTTTCTCGCCCTCTCCCTACCATGTGAGGACACAGCAAAACCACGGCCATCTGCAAACCAGGAAGAGGGCCTTCGCCAGACTCGATCGTGCTAGCCCCTTGATCTTGGACCTCCCAGTCTCCAGAACAATGAGAAATAAATAAATACCCATCTACAGTATTCTATTATAGCAGCCCAAACTAAGACAGAAGTTGGCACTGAGAAGTGGGGTGCTATCTTAACACATACCTACAAGTGTGGAGGTGGCCTTGGAACTCATTAATGGGCAGAGGCTGGAAGGTGCATGCTAGAAAAAGTCCGTACTGCTGCAAAGAGACTTTGATAGGTGATTCTGTGAGGGCTAAGAGAGCAAAGAGGAGAGATGTATAAAAAGCTTCCATCTTCTTAGACAATCCACAAATAATCCTGTACGGACTACTGGTAGAAATAGGGATGGTAAAGGCCATTCTGAGGAAGGCTCAAACAGAAATGAGGAACATGTTGTAGGATAATGAAGAAACAGCAATCTTTGTTACAACGTGGCAAAGAACTTAGCTGAACTGTGCTCGTGTTCAAGTGTTTGTAGAATTGGCAAGTGATAAAACTGGCTATATGGCTGAGGAGATTTCTAAGCAAACTGTTGAAGGGGCAGCTTGGTTCTTCCTTACTGCACACAGTAAAATATGAGAAGAGAGAAATTGATTGCGACATGATGGGAACAAGAAACTTAGTGATGGAATTATACCATTTAGCCCCAAAGGCCCATGTTAGATTTGGGTCCCCATTAATCTAACCATGGTCACCCTCAAATCCATCATGGTGCCTACGTCAGTCACGAGTCCAGGTTTTAGAGGCAGCCTGCCAGGGCTTCAATCCTAACATCCACTGTGAATACTGGCAAGTTACTTAACTTCTTCAAACCAGTTTCCTCAACTCTACCAGTTTAATGACTGGACCTACCTCATCAGGCAGAGGTTAAAGATTAAGAAAGTAAGACACTGACTGTGCAGTGCTTACAGTGCCTAGCATACCTCATGAACTCAATGAATACTAACTTGTCACCATCATCATCATCTTCATCACGAACAATAAACCTTTCTGCTTATCAAACATGCTGATGTCCAGCCAAAATGCAATTTTAACATTGGGTTCCCCCCAATTTCTTCAATAACGGCTTACCTTGTCCATTCACCTTATTGTTCATAATTTTATTTATTTATTTTTTAGCCTGTCACCCAGGCTGGAGTGCAGTGGCATCATCATAGATTGCTGTAACCTTAAACTGCTGGGCTCAAGTGATCCTCCTGCCTCAGCTTACTGAGTAGTTAGGACTACAAGTGCATGCCATCATGCCCAGGTAATTTCTTTTATTTTTGCAGAGATGAGGGTCTTGCTATATTGCCGAGGCTGGTCTTGAACTCCTGGCTTCAAGCAATATTTCCACCTTGGCCTCCCAAAGTGCTAGGATTACAGGTGTGAGCCACTACACTCAGCCGGTTTTTCATAACTTTAAACATTACCAAATCAAGGTGTAAGAATCTACAATTAACTTCTAATATAATTCTGGGCCAATTACATGCCAAAGGGAGATTATTTTAGTGTAACAATGCATTCTTAACATTTAACATTTTCCTATTCTATCTACATGAACAGTAAGAACTTACTCTGTGTTTGAAAAATCTCATTTGGACATCACAACACTCTCTAAAACAGGAATGATTACTCCCACTATAACAGAGGAGAAGAATGAGGCTTAGCTGCTTAACTTCCCCAAGAGCACAAGGCCAGTAAGTGATGGAGTTCAGACTGACCCTGGCTGGCCCTGGACTTTCAGCCATCCTCCTCATCCTCTTTTTATCTTCCTCTTTTCCAAGTCAAGTTCTTAATTTTTTCTATTCCACAAAATGTTTTTTGTTTTAGTAGTTTTATTTAAAAGTTAATTAAAATTATTACTATTTTTCTAATTTTATCAGGTAAAATAACATTATTCTTATTTTTATGTACTTTTGAGAGATGTACTTTGTTCTATCACTCTGAACTTCAATTTTATTATGTCTCAAATAGAAGTCCATATTTTCATGAATATTTAATGTTTCCCTCTAACAGTCATGTTATTTTTCACGATTATTTAAAACCACAGTTGTTAAATTAGGTATTTATGAGGCATTTTCCCTTGCTCTCAATGGGCTACCATAACAATTCTCACCACTAAGAACATTCTTAAAATAGTTTAGATTTTTTTATTTAGGTATTTCCCATTAAATCCACTTTTAGAGAAAAGAGGAAAAATGGTTTTACTTTCTTTTATGCTCTTAAAATCAACTTAATATTAACCTGAGAAAAAAGAATCCTAAATGAAGATCTAAATGTAAGTTTAAATAAATATATAATGAGATCAAAGGGAAATCTGTTTAATGTAAAATCTGTTTATCACTGTGGACTTTAAAATTCAGAAATATACTTCAACATTCGTATCTCTGTTAGAGTAATCAGTGTGTGTATGGCCCAACTGGAAAATATTCTCTTGTTTTAAGTTATAATGGGTCCTTGAATCCTGTTTGATGGAACTTAAAGGACTTACAGTTTTTATCTTATTATGCTAATAGGTCAAAACCTTGTAAAATCAACATAGCAATAACATTTCATGCAGTCCAAGGGTGCTGCTATGTTGCTACTAAGTAGCAAATTTTTCTTTGCTAGAATGGCTTAACTAAACAAGTATGTAGCATTCAAATTCCAGTTTTAAAATGGTTAAGATTTGAGGAATCTTTCTGGTATTTTCTTTTTCCTCTCATTGAGGGCACATTTGGGATATTACATATTGTGTAATATACACACTATATATTGTGTAAACATTGTATTTACATATATATAAAGAGCATTCATTGGATAGGAGTATTATATTTAAACTATCAACTTTAATTAGTTTCAAATTACTTTTTTTAAATCTGGAAGCTAAAAGTTTTAACAGCCCATTTTAGGAAAAGAAGGCAAAGAATCATACCAACAAGTGCCAAAGTAGAAAAAGCAGGAAATCTCATTTTCAAAAAAGACATCTCCTCATTTTGGCTTCTACTTAAAATTCATAGTTCAACTGAGCTCTGCCATTACATTGTCTGTTCGGACAGTGGTAAGCAATTTTAAAAGTAGGAAAAAAATTAAAAGGGTGAAGAAAAGGAGACTGCTTACTTTACAGAACTGGTTTTAGAAATTTCTATCTAGAAATTTCCTTTCACAGACAAATAATCAGTACATTATTTCATAGAATTTAAATTTCTTTCTTAAAACATGTATGTGGAAGGATTTCTATAAGGTGTGTTTCTGGTTTTAGTAACCCTGCGCATTTGAAGAACATAAAAGGGCACATCTTTTTAAATGCCTTTTTTCATTTTGATGTTTCAATACTTCAGTCTGACTTAATCACCCCCTACCCTCCCACCACTACCGTGTTTCCCCGAAAATAAGACCTACCCATAAAATAAGCCCTAGCAGGATTTCTAAGCATTTGCGCAATATAAGCCCTAACCCGAAAATAAGACCTAATGATGGGCATGGCTACGCAGCGCACCTGCACAACCCATGCATTTGGTCCCGGAGCGGTAAAGACGATGACGAGCAGCCCTTCTCATCTGCCCCATCGTGACAGCTACGATCCCAGTGGTGACCGGAAGCCTAGCCTGCAAGAGGTCGTGATTTGGGTGAAGAATTCATGGGATAAAATCACTGACAGTGCTGTTACCAATGCACTCCGAGCAGGTTACATGGATAAGAGCTGCTCATTTAATGAGAGCTCTATTGCTCGACATGAGAGATTAGGGCCAAGGGTTCTAAAGGAAATAGAGTCGCAAGAAACTCAGGATGGAATTCGGGGTTTGGAGAGTTACGATGATGTTCCAGAAGACGACAACTTAACTATATTTGAATAAATGTAGATTGTTGTACCGTACTTAAAAAAAATAACACATCTTCTGAAAATGAGCCCTAGGGTGTCTTCTTGAGGAAAAATAAATATAAGACCCTGTATTATTTTCGGGGAAACACGATAGTTAGAACCAGTGAATTTGGTGTTGCAAACAAAAAAATTCCTGATTGAATAACTTTGAACTTAATTCTCTGAAAAACTGGATTCTTGATCAGTGACCACTCAGAAACCTTCTTTTCAATACTCTAATAATTTCTCCTGGTTTTGACACATTGCTAAAGTGTAGTTGGCTCTCTCAGGCAGTGAGTTCGCCGAGTCACTTTGCTATGTTACTAAGCCAGCAGAAAAGAGCCCACTCAGGGGAAAGGAAGGACGGGAGCACGATGGCGACATTCCACTTTTGCTCACTGAGCCCAGAGCACACGCAGCAGACAGGCGCCTGCCTCCAGGTGCTGCCCACCCTGTCCCCTGTCTTTCCAAGGGCCAAGGCGCCCCCGCGTGGCGGTGCCTACAGACAAGCCATGACACACATGCCTTTTAGGATGGCTCTCGGACCACAGAGCCAGGGCGTGGGGAGCCGCCTGCAGGAAGGGAGGATGCATTCAGCACATAGTACAACCGGCTCCTTCCCCTTCAGGATCCAGACATTCATTCGCAAATCTTTATCAAGTGCTACGAGCACTTCGTAAGTGTGGAGACACCGTAAAGACCACGGTCCTGGCCCTAATGGAACGTCTTGTGTGGCAAAGGCAAGACACAGACAACAACCGTGTAAACACATACATAAGCTCATTTCAGACAGATAAATGTCTCCATGTCGCAGAGGTGGGAAGAAGTATAAATGTTCAAAACATGCTAAGACTGTGAAAAATGGTAATAGACAAAAATCAGCAACAGAATCCTTGGAAGGAGAAGTCAAAGTTCCATCTGCTCTGTGGCAACAGACGTTTGTATGTTTTTCTAATCAAGAAAGAATCTAAAAACAAATAGTTGTCTGCCTCCCCAGTATCTATTCTTCCCTTGGCCATCAACACAGATCCCTAACGTTCACCCAGAATAGAGGCTACACTTGCCGGCCTCAAGGTCCCACCGCCAGCAAGTGGCAGGACAGAAACCAAGGATGACTTGCCAAATACCAACAGTCACCACCCTCCAGACCCCAACTCTCTCGGCGCTGCTCCACTCTGCCTATCACCTACGAAGCCACTGCCAGGCAATGTGAGGGGCCTGGAGGGGCTCGGGCTGGCCTGGGTTTCTGTCCTGACACATCCAGCTAACTCGTTTGTGACCACACACACATTAATAAGCTGTCTATACATAACATCTGCTGAAAAGCTGCCACCTGCCTTACAGGAATGCCACAAGGGAAGAATGAACCATGAGGCACACAGCATTTGGAACCTTCTGGAAGAAGGAAATACGAGCAAGCAGACCCAAAACCTCCCCCCCCCTCCACACAGGGACACCAACTTTACCTCCACTTTCTTCATGGTTCTGCTCATGGTCGTTTAATGATGTCCTCTTTGCTCCACTGCCTTTGACTGTCCCACCAAAGCCCCTTTAATAAGACTGAGGAGAGGAAACACACAGAAAAACAGGCACCCCAGAGAGGTGCACAGTCTCTATTCTGTGCTTTGGCTGACCCTTGGTATCTACATGCACCCAAGGGTTTAGCATCTCCCAATTTGAGAAGTTCCCCACAGCATGAAAGCCAAACCACTGAGACAAGTTCTAAAGGCTCCACCCAACCTATCCCACCTCATTCCCCCAATTCTTCAATGCCATCCAAGTCCCACTCTTCATTCTCCATCAGACACACCACGATCATTCTAAGTGTGCATTCTCTCAGATGGCCTAGGCAAGCCCCACCTCAAGCAGTCCCTGGCTTTCTCCTTACTAATCTTCGGTCTACCTAACCTTTGAGCAGAGCCTCTGCTGTCTTCCAAGGTGCAATCATGGGCCCTTCTCTGAACCTCGAATCCCCATAAAATAATAAGAGGGTATCTCAGTCAGCTTAGGCTGCCATAACAAAACACCACGGACTGGGTGGCCTGAACAACAGAAATAGCTCTGGAAGACAGAAGTCCCAGATCAAGGGTCCATCCTCCATCAGGGTGATTTCTGGTGAGGCCTCTCTTTCTGACTTATAGAAGGAAGCCTTCTTGTCATGTCCTCACGTGGCTGAGAGGGGCAGAGCTCTGGCATCTCTTCCTCTTCTTATATAGGCACTAGCCCTGTCGGACTAGGGCCCTACCTACTATTAGAACTTCATTAAACCTTCATCACCTCCTCACAGGCTCCATCTCCAAATACACTGGGGGTTAGAGCTTCAGTGTATGAATATTAGGGGGACACAGACCATAACACAGCAAGAATAATAGGAGATGGAAGACACTAAAAGGGAGAAGGGTAAGCAGAACATATAGGGATGTGGCCGCAAAGAGAAAAGGGGGAGGCAGGGCCTGTGTCTGCTCTTGGAGTTGGAGAAAACAGGAATGAAGGGAATGAGGGGGCCGTAGAGCAGGGCAGGCAGAGGAGTTCTGTGGTGAGGAAAAAATTATGAGTAAAACGCCACACTGCTGGTTACAAAGCACGGTGGAATATAACTAGAGGCACCCTGTTGGTGTTAGTCTCTGAAGGTCATGGCCACTTGGCAGGATCGTATAACTCAGAAATGACCTTTACTGAAGGTCATGGACACTTGGCTGGATTGTACAACCCGGAAATGACCTTTCCTTTACCCCCCTGTCATAAAAATAACTGAAACCCTCATAGACATCATGAAAAATTTACTATCTACTACTGAGCTAAGGAAAAACATCCATCACCAAATTAAATATTACACCTTTTAAGGGCATTAGTAAAATGATAACATAATGATACATAAGCACTATACCTTTCACATGGCCATTCATGCATATTTGTTGACAGAGGAACAAAGAAAAAATAAATTCATAATATAAAACTGCAGCTCAAATCTGGATAATTTATTTTATCTTTATTAGATATGGTCAATAAGAGACTATTTTAAAACTTGGTGATTTTCAATTATTTTTTTAAAAATTTCTCAAATCACATCCTCTCCAACAAACTGATGAGAACATTCTAGCAGTAGGCTAGAATGCACAACGGCAGTAGGCTGACTGCAAACAAAACACTGGCCTACACTGCCCTCTGCCGGTACACTGGCCACATTTCAAGTTCCTTCCTTTACAAAGTTGCCAAAAGACGTCAAGTATTTTGAACCAGCAAAATTCAAGCCTAATTACTAAAAACAGGTTGTGGAAAATATTACCAAGTGGCTTCAATACCATCTGCACCACATCAGGCACACATTCCTAATGAAAAGGGCACACGTGTGGGAAGAGGTGGTGCCAAATCACATCTGCTAACCTAATATAAAGGGTTTTTAACTAACTCTTTAAAACGTGCATTAAATTCACAATAACGCCTTTAAATTAACCCCCTTTCCCACCCAAACCCTGCCATGCCAACCAACTTTTCATAAAACAAACAAATATTGCAAAAAATTAAATCTTGGCTTCCACCACTGCATTTCAGCCTCTGCTTAAATCAGCTCGGCAATAAATAACTGCATGTTACCACAGTTTACAAAATTCATTTTCTAAGTACAGACTTTTTTTTTTTTTTAATTTAGAAGCTGCTAATTTGCCAGAATGTTGCTGGAAAACATGCCATTTGTTTAAACACACACAACATCAGCCTCCATTAAAATGATTACAGCATCATTCGAAAGTCTAAAGCATTTATTAGGTGTCTCTAATTCCACAGAGCATTTTACTAAGCCCTATATAAATGAGTTAAGCCAAATTCCTGCCTCGGAGCTTGTTTCCTAAAATAGATGAAGTCACACACATTGACACAATGGAACAAACAACACAGGTACATTAACTTAAGTGAGTGTATCTACATTTTATCCTGAGGTAAAAAATAGGAGTGTTCTATGAGCTGGATGTTTATAAAAGGTGGGGCAAGAAGAAATCAGACTTGTCTAATGATCAGACAGGAATGCCTCTGGGTTGAGGTGGGATTTCAGGTAGCTGAAGGAAGAGGGAAGGCTCAGGGAGCTGGAAATGAAGATAGTGGCCACAGGCCTTGGTCAAGTCCAGGAGGTCATTTGCAGGTAGGAGTGGGATGATGATAGGAAGGAAGTAGATCTTAGAAACTCCACCACTCCCCGTGCCACATAGCAACTTTCCTTAATAACCCAGCCCAGGACACTACGCGCTTCCCACAGAGCGCATCTGGCTCCAAACTCGCAGTCAGCCTTCCCTAAGAAGGATTCGAAGAGTTTCTGATGTGGGCAGGAAGTCGGCTCCAAGTCACCAGCCTGCCTGTCGCTGACCTGCTTCACAGACCTTATTTGAGGGCTTACACCTTCCTAACTGGAGATGGGCAAAGTCTTAAGTTCTCCCACAGCTCTTTGGTACATGTATTGATTTTACTCAAGAGGCCCAAGCTTCCTTATAGATATTATTAACTCATTAAATTCTGAAGACCACTTCGTAATAACATTGGTACTGTTATTAAATCCCCAATTATACACAAGAAAACTGAAGCACACAGAAGTGAACACTGCCTAAGGTCACACAACTATAAGCTGCACAGCCAGGAATCAAACCCAGGTATTCTGGTTCCGAGTTTGGGTTCCTAACTATTTAATACTATGCTGCATTATATAAGAAAATGTACATTATAATCTCCAAGTAGAAAACAGAGTGCTGTATGGTCAGGACAGGCTAAGGTCTGCTGAGGAAACAACAACCTCAAATCCCAGAGCCTTAAAACAACACTGGTTTATTACTTACACTATTTGTCCATTGGAGGTTGGTGGGATCAGGGACTCTATTTATTGTCATCATTTAGAGATCCAGACCAACGGATCGGACACCGGAGTGGTCCATCACCATGCCAGAAGGGCAAGGGGACCACAGAGACTCTCGCATCAGCAATCATACGCAGAGGCCCAGAGGTGGCATATGTAATTTCCTACTCAGAATGCGCTGGTCAGAACCAATCATATGGACCCAGCCCACTTGGTACAACCAATCACCTAAACCAATCAAATGACCCAACCCCAGCCAAGGGGCTGGGACGTGTGCTCCTACTATGTGCCCAGAAGGAGGAAGAAATGGAAATATTGGCAAACCACTATAAAAGACTACCAGAAAAACATACGCAGTAACAGTTATAGTAATAATGCCATTTTTTGGTAAACATCAGCCCACTCTCAAAAGCATACATGTGATGAGTTACTTTTCCATTTGCAGCAATGAGTCTGTCTGACGCCAGGCATCCAATCAAGCCACGGTCCTTCCTCCACGCATCCACGCTCCCGTTCCAAAGCACTCACTGAGTAGCTGGGGAAGCCCACACATACCCACGTGCAAAAACTTGATGATGATGAGAAACAAATACACAAGGATGCAAACCAAATTCCAAGGAGGCGCTCAGGTGGGAAAAGATTAGCCATACAAGAAGCAATATGCGTCTTAAAGGAAATAAATCTTTATGTGATTTTTAACAAAGGGATAATCTGATGGAAGCCCAGATCACAGACAAACAGGCTGAGCAGGAGGAGAGAGACTGGTGGCCTAGAGCAGAGGATATCTCCTAGAAGAGAGCTGCACAGAAAAGGTGTCCCATGTCTGGGAACATTAGGCAACCAACATGGCAGCTGGTCCCACGAATGTGTCTCATCAGCTCCATGTTAGAAAACTGAATTAAGAGTAGCGTTGGGTCTAAACCCCAGCCTTCTTCATTTTCATGAGAGTGACTTATCTGTGAAATCAACAGTGTGCTGGCTGAAAATGAAACTTTCACAATATAATTTTGTTGATTCACAAAAACGGTTGGGCACTTGAATATAAGACGGCATCGTCGGAAAACAATCGCTTTTTCCTCTGCTTCTGAAAAAGTTCAATGTTAATTTTGAATTTTTAACTAGAAAAAAATACTGAGAAAGAACCCACTGGAAGGTTCAGATTTTGAGAGAACATTTATATTTGAGCCATGCTAGGTGTTTAGACATTTTGTAGTTAAGTCCCTAAGCTCTTTTATAAATTAAAGAATCCTAGTACTAAGAATAACACAAGCCAAAAATCCAGTCTAGGCATCACATTTTATAGGAAGAACTTGAGACACGGAGAGATAACATGCACTTGTTCAAGGACACATGACCCACTGGGAGGCAAGAGGGGGACGTGCACCCAGCTCCCCGCTCGCCAGCGCCGGGCTCCTTTCACGGCCACACAACTGCTCCTCCACACAACGCTGCAGCACAGCATTCGCTGGTGGAATTCACACAACCAACAATAAACACACGACACGGCTGAATGGAAAAGTGCTGACAAATGCTGCATTTGACATGTGGGTGGGCATGGGGACTGCTCTGTTTCTTCTGTTTTAAACCCTTTATCTAAAAATAGGCAGATTTTCTATTATGTTATTTAACAAACAATTAGGTTAAAAGCCAAGGTTAAGGCAGTGTTTTTCTGCCTTATTGCCATGAAATCAAGTTAGCACGTTGTATTTTCAATTGCCAAATGCAAAAAAAAAAGACGAATTTTTTTTGATAGTGCCTTTGCCTAACATTCATAGGCCATTAACAACTATTTTTTAAGTAAAACACCGGTTTTATGAGCAAGCAAGTTGTGAAAGGATTCAGTTAAGAGAGGCCCGTAAGCAGCACACGTGGTGTCGGCCCCTTCTAACTTCTCTCCTGAGTGACGTCCCTGAGGCTGGGTCTCGGGGCAGGGGTAGATCACCACGGCTGTGAGACTCTGGGCTTAGAAGGCCAGCCTGTAGGGCATGGGATGCTGCCCGACACGGGCCTGGGGATAGTGCTTTTGAGCAAAGACCAAGGTCAAGGCAAGTCAGCGAGTCATAACACAACCCCAGAGGATCTCAGGGCAGGGAGGAGACAGGGGAGGGAGAGCTAGAGATGGGAAACCGGTACTCTGTAACCACTCAGCATGGCAACTGCCTCTTGTCTCTAGCCCCAAGAAAACTTCAGCTCCCTGCTGTGGACTGAATGTTTATGTTCCCCCAGATTCATATGCTGAAGCTATAATCCTCAATATTTGGAGGTGAAGCCTTTAGGGGGTAGAAGCCTGAGGTCAAAAGGGTGGAGGAGCTCTCAGGATGGGATTAGTGCCCTTCTATTAATAAGAGAACTTTTCTTCTCCCCCCTTCTCTCTCTGCCATGTGAAGACAGAGCAGAAAGGCAGCCATCCACAAACCAGGAAGCAGCAGCCCTCACCAGAACCAAACTGGCTGGCACCCTGATCTTAGACTCCTCAGTCTTCAGAACTGTGCAAAGTAAGTGTTTG
Source organism: Cheirogaleus major (assembly GCA_963574435.1). NCBI lineage: Eukaryota > Metazoa > Chordata > Mammalia > Primates > Cheirogaleidae > Cheirogaleus > Cheirogaleus major. The sequence goes on from CAUYPO010086582.1 coordinate 27,035, forward strand.
TTGTGTAAGCCACCCAGTCTATGGTATTTTGTTATAACAGCCTGAACTCAGACACTCCCTGAGTACTGGGACCAGGTACGTCTACCTCATCTTTAGATATTCAGCACCTAGCCACCTGCCTGGCTCGTAGAAGGTGCTCAGTATCTACCAAGTGGCATTAATAAATCAACACTGCTCAACCATAAGCTCCCCATTAGAATGTAAATTCTCTTTCAGAATGGAACAGTGTCTACTTTTTATTTCAGGGTCTCCTTTAACTAAAGTGCACCTCGATCCTAGTTCCTTTTAACTCCGGGTGTCTCTGGGAGGCTACATGTGTTCCACTGGGGATAAGGGAAGGCTAGATTCACGAGTCAGCATGTGATGGTAACACATGATTAATGATGATAATGGCAATTGCTAGCACTTATTGTACGCTGACGACATGCCAGGCGCTGTGCTAAGCAGGGTGCCTGACACACTGTCATCAGGAAGACACAACACAACTATTACATCCTCCAGTACAACAAGCAAGTCCATAAAGGAAAGTCCACTAATTGTTCCAAGCTCCTATTCTGGAATAATTCACAAAACAGTGCAAAATGTTCTAAACTAAGTGTCCTCCCTCTCTGAGGCCCTAACTGTCAGCCATGAGCTACCTACCTTTTCCTAATAAGCAACAGGATGAAGTCAGGACTAGGACAGAGGGCTGCCAACCCCCCTTTCTTGGGACTTTCTGTTATTGCTGACGTCTTGGCCAACATGGCTTAGGATAATGTGTAGATTCTTTGTATTATGAAATGGAAACCTTCCTCTTCTTTTCAAAGAGTATAGTGCACTTTGTCCAAATGTTCAATTTCTTAGCCTTTATCCTACAGTCAGCCATGTCTCTATCCCCAAATATCAATCTTCCTTAGCATTTGGGACTTTTTTTAACTTGTATTCAGGCTGCCGCAAAAAAACTCTATGAAATTTTCACTGTCTCTTCACAACTTCCAGCAAGACTAAAAAGCATTTTTTACAGTTAATAAATTCCAGTTTAGAAAGGTTAAATCTTCTAAGCTTTGGCACCTCACCAAAATGGGGGAGAGGGAGTAAGCAAGATGGAACAGCTTTTTAACATATTTTTAAAAGCTACCCAGTGATAAAAATAGAACTAATGAACAAGAAGGGGTCCTCACTTTCCTACAAGAATATATGGCCCTTTAAGTTCCCAAGATTTTGGTGCTTGTAGCAATACTTGGCTCATCTCAATATTGGGTACAGCCAAGAGAAGTTTCTGTGCTCACTGAGAGGAGATATGCACTAAACATTGTGTTCTTTTTAATGGTTCTGATGATATATATCCAAGTACTTAAAGTCAAGTTTTTGAAAGATGCTTGCTTTATTCTGTTAATTAGTCTGAAATCCAATGTTGGAAGGAAGAGAAATGGACAGTGTGTTCCACACTCCCAAAATTATTAAAAAGGAAAAAGACACAAGTTTGGAAGAGAAGATGAGTAGAGAAACCCATCAGCTTTAATAAATGAGAGTAATACTTCTGATCATAAATCAAGTTCAAAATAAACTATAAACCAGGATTTCTAAAACAATACATAAGAGCATTTTTATAAACCACAATCCTTCCACGAACTCTGGGTTTTGGATTAGTATCTCTGAGCTTGCCTAAAACTTCTGTAAAGTAAACCACTCCAAATCCGCTTGAAAAAATGTTTTCTTTCTGAAACCGTTCAGGTAGAACTTATGTATACATAATAACAAGATACAATCCATACTTGATGAGGAGGCTTCTGCTTATGGACAGGTGCGTGGAAGTTATGTCTTGGACAACTCCTCAATGCTAAGGATGATTGTGCAAGTTTACTTTAATTCACTGCCCCATAGGTTAAGGATCTCTAAGCAGCATAATTAGTTTCTTAGGAAAAGGCTCAGCTTAACTCAACCCCCCATAGAAGTGCCGTCATATTCTGATCATTCTAGACACAAATGTAGAGGAGTGTAAGAAAAGAAAAGAAAACAGAATCACAAAGCTCTCAGCCACACACACTGCTTTTAAAATCTCCTGCCAGTATTCTGTGAAGCAAAGGTCTGTCTGGAAAGAAAGAATCAGGAGAATGTTAGATTGAGTCCATGGTAAGTGATTATAGGACCACCAAGAAACAGGTCTGAAGCATCTGTGTGTCAACACTGTGTTTTGTGTTGGGTTAAAAACTGGAACAAGCAAACCAAAATGTTACACAGCACTCACCTACTTTGGATAAAGATCAGACTCTCACTTAATCTAACAGTGGTAGGAGTTATTTACAGATCCTGTAATCTAATCACCTGTAAAGATAACAGTATCAAAGTGATTTGTATGGAAATTTGCATTTGCAGTATTGCTTTAAACCATGTTTAGAGACATAATGAAGTAACCAGTCAATTGCTCCAACTTCACAGATAACAACAGAGGCATTGGAAATATAGGTGGTTCGCGGCTCATCCTTACTGTGCCATGTTAATTTTGCATATAACACCACAACTGTGATTTCCAGCACAATTAATCTGCTATTTGTGCAACTGCAGCTATTCAACATTTTGACTATTGCTGCATACCACATACTAGGCACAGCTCCATTACAGACACACAGTTATATTATGTGTTATATGTTATTCATTTACATGTATTAATGTGTTATATATCATGTTGACTCCATCACAAGGATATCCAACAAGATGAAGGTACACAAGAAGGTTTGAAAGGGAATCACAAAAGATACTTACACATTTAAAGTTTAAGCCCATTTAAAGTGTGTGCCTGGTGTGTTTGAGAATCTGTAAAAAACAAATGTAAATTTAACTGCTTGGGGGAAATGTCACTTTTGTCCCCTCAGCTTAAAAGGGTCAATATGACCAGAGACCTTTTTAAATGTAGAACTTTTTGTTTTTAACAGAGTACACCTAGACCAGGGGTGGGGAACCTTTTCATGTTGGAAGGCTGCATTAATTTAGCTGTAATCAAATAAGGCCACATTCAAGAAATTTCAATTAGATATACTTAAAAAATGCACATTATCTTGTAAAAATCTAACTGCTATGTATTTAATAATTCCAAAAAATGAAAACTATTTGATAATTTTAAAGTTAACTAAACTTGTAATGACTTTGTTGTATCTGCTTTTTGTTGGAAAGCATTTAAATACTTGGTTGTAGCATGGAGGTCCGCAGTTTCAGTTGATCCTCTAGAAGGTATCAGTCATTTGTGACCTCAAGGGCATCTTGATTTGAGTCAGGTAGGAGAATGTGGATTTGCAGCAATAAGTGGCTGAAAAGCAAGAAATTATTTTTTGGGCATGTTGCTGAAGGCGTGGGTATTCTACTGCATTTTTCCATAATTCAATTGGATCTTTCTTAGCATCAAACAATGACTTTAAAATGTCATTTACTGAGAGCTCAATCAGTTCTATCTGTAGGTAGGTGCCTTGGTGATGTCAACTAGGTGAGGCTGACATGCTAATTTGAGTGTGATGTCATGATTCTAAGTCAGTGAACCTCTCATTGTATTCTCCAAATAATAGGTCTATAATAGCTGCGTATTCTTCAAATGATTCTCATATATCATCCTGGTCATCAATGACCTTTGCTAACTAGGGAAATGTTCATCTGAAATTTCCTTTTGAAGAAGTGTTTTGAAAAAAGCTATCTTTTTTTGAAATGCTTGGATTTTTTGCCAGATATCATATATAGACTTAGTTTTACCTTGCAAAGAAATATTCAAGTCATTTTGATTTGACATGATATCACACAGAAATTCTGCATTCCTATAGAAATCTTCTTTCCATAATTCACATTGCTGATTCTGGTCTTCATAGAATTCAACTATCTGTTTTCACAGAGATAAAATTTTGGCTAACACCTGTCCCTGAGATAGCCAACACACTACAGAATGATATGGCAAATCCATATGAATACTTCATCGTTTAACTTTAGTATGTTAATAAAACTATTGACGCCATGTTGCATTTGCACAAATGTAGTTAATAATACTTACAACTTGTTGCAAAGTATCACTTAAAATAGTAGCTTTACACAGAAATTTTTCAGCACCTATATCTGTTAATACTTTTTTATCTGTGCAATAAACCCTTCATGTTTTCCTGTCATGGAAGTGGCATTGTACATACATACACTCACTAAATTTACCAAATTCAGTCCAGCTTCATGACATTTATCTTGAAAGCTGTTGAAGATATCTATGCCCCGAGTTCTGTTCACAAGAGTACCCAAAGTGAATAACTCTTTGTAGCAAAATCTTGACCTGAATGAAGTATAAAACCTGCACTGAGTCAATAGTATCAGTTCATTCATCCAAAGCAACTGAATAATATATGTTTTCCTTTGGAAGTATTACATGAAGTTGTTCTTTTAAGTTGAAGGCTAATTCATGCTGCTGATCAGTTACGGTTCTCCTTGAAAGAGGCAGTTGTTTGTACTTTCAAACGTTATCAGGGTCTAAACATCATACAACTTTGACAATGTGTTCTTTCACAATTTCTACATCACTGAATAGGTTCCCTTCCCCCCCCCCCCGAATATATAATCTACTTTGTTTCTTCAGTGGCATTATTTCCAGGTCTAATTGCTGCTTGGAAGAATTGTCTTTGCTTTTGCTTTTAATTTTTTAATTTCTGCAATACAACCTTTTGTGCCTGTCCCTCTAATTTAAAATATTTGTGGTCCTTATGAGTATTCTAATGCTGATGAGTACTGAATCTCTTTAACATTGATATTGCAGTATCACGAAGCAAGCAAATCATCTTATCTTTAGCAGAAACAAGATAACATTGCAATTACCAATCCCCATTAAAAAATCTGTTTTCTTCCTTCAGCATTCTCTTGGTCTTCTTTGGCATGATGGGCTGTTAAGCAGACAGAATTAAAAAATACTGTAGAACTGTCCAACTAGTCACAAATTCCACTGCAAACAGAAACACAGTGCACTGATGTCAAAAACTGGTAACAGACTGGCACACTCAACCCCCATGAACTCTCGCCAACCAGCCTCAGGCGGTAGTGGCGGTGCCTGGCCAGGGAAGTTAGAACTAAATCATGAGCATATCAGCTGTCAATTTAGCCCTTGTGGCTTACTAATGTTCTAATTGTTCTGGTCAATCTGGGAGGATTATTTTGTTGAAACTTATTTTATTCTTTGGTATTTTACATGCATTCATTTTAAAAATAAAATAAAAATATAAAAGATGAACAAAAATGTATTAATAAAAATAAAAGGATTTGTTCTTTAAAATTTGGATTCAGCCAAAAAGCTGCACTTAAGGACCTAGAAGGCCACATGTGGCCTTAAGGCCGCAGGTTCCCCACCCCTGACCTAGAGGGATAAAGCCCTAATTTTCTAAATGTTATCTTACGACCCACAGATGAACAAATGGCACCTCAGCGATATGTCTGGGTGCCGGGGCTGGGGAGTTGTGCTGCCCTGGTTGGGAAGCAGGGTGCCCGGCACATGCCACCACCCTGCCTGCCCAGTGCCCCCATGAGGGCAATGCACAGGCAGACAGCCAGCAGGACAGCTTAGCCTGGGGACAAATATGAAAACACAGTAAGAGATAAGGCATGGAGGATGCGGAATGCTGGAGGCCCCAGAGCAGGACTGACTGGGTCCAAATCCATCCCAGCTCCAACACTCGCTGCATCATAACCATGAGCAAGTGTCTTTACTTCTTAGAGTCTCAACTACAAAAGCAGAGATGGTGGCAGTACCTACCTCACAGGACTGCTGTGAGAATTAAATAACATATTGTTAATAAAACACGTGGCAACAGTGCCTAGCATATGGGAAGGCTCAATGAATATAAACTGTTCCCACTATTATCAGTCTCCTATTTCTGAGTTAATTCTCATTGCATGATCCCTAGAATATTTATCACCACGTCCTTGGCAAACTATATATTAGACATTCAGGTATTATTTAAAATATATATATAAAAAACTATGTGTACACCATGTCAGATCCTCATATTGCTGGTGAAAAAGATTATATAATATTTATTATAAAATAATTTTGGGGTTTTCTTTTTTTTTTTTTTTTTTTAGACAGAGTCTCACTCTGTTGCCCAGGCTAGAGTGCCGTGGCATCAGCCTAGCTCACAGCAACCTCAAACTCCTGGGCTCGAGTGATCCTCCTGCCTTAGCCTCCCGAGTAGCTGGGACTACAGGCATGCGCCACCATGCCCGACTAATTTTTTGTATATAGTTTTAGTTGGTCAATTAATTTCTTTCTATTTATAGTAGAGACGAGGTCTCACTCTTGCTCAGGCTGGTAAAATAATTTTTTGAAAAAATACATATGCCTACATATATGGTTGGAAAAAAAGTCTGGAAGGACACATATTAATGTGTGAGCATGGACATTTCTGAGTGGTGTGATTATGATTAACTGCTTTTGCTCTTTTTTCCTTTAGCTTTTCTAATTTTTCTATAATGAACATGCATTCCATAGTTATAGCAAAGATAGGGGAAACCAAAATTTTCATACATACTAAAAAACAAAAGCATGGGGTACTGCTGCCGGAATAGTGGAACTCGTACAAACAGTTATGACACCACCTCCAGAGCAAGCAGCAAGTGATGACATAAAATGGCCCACAAAGGTCAGGCACAGCCAGGTGACTCTCACGGCAGAAAGGAAGTGAACCTGACTTTAAGCCCCAGCCTAGCTATTTCCCAGCCATGGACTTTGGGCCTCAAAGTCATGTATCTCGGGCCTCAGCTTATGACTGACTGATACAACCGTTTGTGACCCACTGGCAACACTTGCTAGGGATGGTCACTCCCTCCTCCTTGAAGCACATGGCTTTGGCTTCTAGCTCATCCCCTCTCAGCCTTTCCTATCTCCTTCCTGGTCTCCTTTTGCGGGTTCCTGGATCTCATCCAGGCTACTGCTTTCTAGCCAAACATTCCCAAATGCCTATCTTCAGTCCTGACCTCTCCCCTGAACTCCAGACTTGAATATCAAAAATTGTCCACTGGAGAACTGCCCCTTGGAAGTCTACTGGGCATCTCGTAACAAGGCCACAACACACACCCCTCCAAAGCTTGCTCCTGTATGTCACCTTCCTCATAGTGAATAACCAAATCCTTCCAGTTGCTCAAGTCCTTGACTTCTTTCTCCCATGCCCAAACCGAACCTGCTGACCTACCTCGAAAAATATACCCAGAACTCGACCACTCCCACCACCTGCAAAGCTGCCACCCGTCCCAGGACCAGCATCTCCCTACTAGATGACTGAGATGCCCTCCTCAACACCCACCCTGCTCCCCTTCTGTCTCTTCTCGACACAGCAGCCTGAGTGAGACTATTCAAGTGTCCATCCATCGTGTCACTCCCCTGCTCAACCCCCAGGGGCTCCCCAGCGCCCACACAGTAAATGCGCAAGTCCCTGCGCTGGCCTGCGTGTGCACCCACCCCACCTCGTCTCCCACTGCCTCCTCTCACCCACTCCTGCCCCACTGGCCTCCTTGCAGCTCCTCACACACACCAGGCAGGGCCCACCTCAGCGCCCCGTCCTAGGACAGCCCCGCACTCCCTCTCCCCTTTCCTTGTCTAACTTTTCTCCACAGCTGCTTCACTTCCCAACATAACTGGTATTTCACTCGCTTTGCTGATTCATGGTCTCGCCGTAGCTAATACACAAATTCCATGAAAACAGGAATTTTTTTATTGTTTTGTTCCCCATCGTATCCCTAGTATCTAGAACAGGGCCTGGCCAATAGTAGGCAATGACTAGATATTTACTGAATAAATAAATAGGATTTAATATACCTGCCCTTACCTCTCTCTCTTATGTAAGGAACACACAAAATAAGAAACGGGAAAATTACTAAATAATTAGACACATAGATAAATATGTGGATAATGTTATTGTTATCATTGTTATTATAGCAAACCTGTGCCCCAGTCCTGCGAGATGTGGCCTGAAGTCATCTTGCTTGAACTGTGGCTCCCCACCTCCATCTTACTTTATCCATTTCTGTACAAAGGTTGGTAAACAAGAATACCTACAACACGAGAATTCTGGAAAGGATTAGATTCACAGTGTCTAACCCTATAAATAATTATCTTAATCACAACTTGGGTTTTTTCTCTTCCCATGGGGATGGATAAGCAGGTGGAGGAGGGGGATTAAAAGATTAAGAGTGATCACTTAAGAGAGCAAAGAGTGCCTAGTCTTCCTTTACTGTACATCAGAATATGGCTTAACCTTAAGGCAGCTCAGGAGAGAGGACTCTGTCTTTGACTTTTGCTCGACCTTCATGATATACCCATGTCTCATCCAAGGTGGATTTCTATGTAAACTCTCAACAGACAGTAGCTTGGGTTCACCTCAATGATCTCTGTCTGGAAACCAGGAGTATTTAAAATACATTACTAACTCTAGGAGATACAAAAAATAGCATGTTATATTATGAGGGTACAGATATTGTTAGAGTTACATATATTGCCCCTGCCAACCCTCCCCCCACGCTGTGCTAGAGCTTCGAGCATGTCAACCCCCTAGCGGTGCATGTCACACCCATTATGTAAGTATACACTCTTCCCCTCCCCCCCAGCTGCCTACCACCCGATAAAAGGTTTTTTTGTGTTTTTTTGACATTTTGGTTACATTGTATTTCTTTGCCTCTCCCTAAGAAGGGTTAGAGGTATGCCCTTCCCTCCTACAATGTTCACCATATCCCAAGGATGTGGGTCTCCCCCCTCCCTGAAATGCTGGTGAGTACTACCACCACTTGAGCACCATAGTTTTAATCAGTCAGAACCAATTTGATGGTGAGTACATGTGGAGCCCATTTTCCTGGTCTTGTGTTGCCTCACTTTGGATAACAGGCTAAAGCTTAACCCAGGATAGCATAAACGGTGCTAATTCACTGTAGTTTCTTAGAATTGAGTAATATTCCATTGTGAGCATATACCAAATTTTAATTATCCATTCCTGAATTGACGGGCACTTGGGTTGTTTCCAAGACCTTGCTGCAATAAACATACGGGTGCAGATGTCTTTATAACAGAATGACTTATGCTCTTTTGGGTAGATGCCCAACAATGCTATTGCAGGGTCGAATGGTATTTCTATTTCTATCTGTTTGAGGTATCTCCAAATTCTTTTCCACAAAGACTGCACTAATTTGGAGTCCCACCAGCAATGTAAGAGTGTTCCTGTCTCTCCACATCCTCGACAGCATTTGTTGTTTTGGGATTTTTTGATACAGACCATTCTCGC
>CAUYPO010086583.1:0-10541 GCA_963574435.1 Cheirogaleus major
GGAAAAAGGGCTCCACATCTACTCGCCATCAAATTGGTACTGACTGTTTAAAACTATGGTGCTCAAAGGGTGGTAGTGTACACCAGGGTTTCGGGAGGGGGGGCATTACCCACATCATAGGGATGTGGCGAGCGTTGTGTGGGGGAAGGGCATACCTCTAACCCTTCTTAGGGTGAGGCAAAGATATACAATGTATCCAAAGTGTAAAAAAAAAAAAAAAAATCTTTTGTTGGATGGAGGGCAGGCGGGAGGGGGGAGGAAGAGTAGAGTCACATAATCTGTGCCGTGCACGCCACCTGGGGACTGGACTCACTTGAGGCTCTGGCACGTGGGGGGGGGTGGAGTGGTAGGGGCAACGTAAGAAGATTTCTTTATGAAAAAATATCCTAATTATAGTCTGAACTACAGACTATAGTCACCAGAGCTTATCCTGAGGTTAATTCAAATTTATAAAATATTGCATCAGTCATCTTTGAGAGGCTGGAGTCCTTTGACTAGCAATTGTGTTAAGGGAAGCTCAGTGTTTGTGACTGTTTGCTGCCCCTGAGTATTGCAGTGGTTTGTGTCCAAGCCATTTTTATCAGCAGTCTCCTGTTGTAACCCCAAACATGGGCATCTGATCAGAGAAACCTGAAGTCATATAAGCTGTTTTTAGATGGATGGTAGTAAACAGAAGAGGTATGTCTTTTCCTGCCCCTTCATGTTGATATAATAATTGGAACTATCCCCTCCATCAACATGTTCTCTTCATTACAAAACACTAACTTTTTGTGTTTTCATATGTGTTTTTTTCCTTTTTCTGGAAGATCTTGAACTTCATCACCCATAAATTTGGTTGGGAACAGACATCATTAGCTGTCATTTTGATTCTAAGCCTGGATATGGGTGCACAGCAGGAAGAGTCTATGATCAGAAAATGTTCTCTCTGTAGAAATCCATTTATATTTTTGTGGAGTTGTTCCCTGTTAGAAACTAACTACACATTGATATTTCATTGAGGTTGTTTGAGTTAAGTCCTCCATCTCACTTTCACCTTAGCCCCTGAGGCTATTTTGATGCTGCATTAAGGAACTCAATAAATCAATCTATCAATATACTACTCACACAAAGAACTGGAGCCAGGACTCTGAAACAAAATCAGTATTTTTTTTCCTTTCTGTGAAAATAAGATGTACAAAAAACTCTTCATTGGCTAAAGGGTTTTCATACCATGGTCCTTGCCAAAGGATGTAAGCCAGCAGGTTTTTACAAATCTCATCCATGTCATGCCTTCTCTAGTTATGTTGCTTAACATGAAGGAAGCTTACTGGACAGCTTAATATTTAGTGATATACATTGGTTTCATTTTACTTTCTCAGCTTGAGAGACAAGTTGCCCATTTCAATGATCAAATATCTTTCCCTCAATAAACCTTGCAGTGACCTTTACATGACTCATCTCTATTTGGAAGTAATGATACCCTGGTCCCATTAATCTTTCCAGTGATGTGGTCTGGCCTCATGTACAGTTATCAACCCTTGAGTTGCTCTAAGGAAATGAAGCATTATGCAAATTTGCACCCATTCCACTGAGGTCAACCTTTTCAGAACTTCCCCAGAAAGAATAATGCTGCATTCATGCTTACCCCTGCTTTATGAATGGAGCCTCTCAGGAGCTCTGTTGCCCTTACTCATTTTGCTCTGTAACCTTTCTGACCTTCCCTAAGAGAAGGGCTCCTTTGCAGTGTAATTATAATGACAAACCCAGTGTTGTAAGTTAATGTTTCACATCAGCCATAGGCATTTAGGGTACTGACAGAATTAAGGCGAAAAAAATTAGAAGTACCTTTTATTCCCTGAAGTATTTAGGGTATTTATCAGGCTTCTAGCTCTCTGAAAGGCAATCCCTCCATCAGCTACATTAGGCTAAGCTCTTTAAAAGAGAGAAGCAGTTTTCCTCACACTTCTTACTTTCAGAATGGTTAAATGCTTGTAAACTGTTAAAGGATGAGTGGAAGCTTCATTTCTGAGAGGCTTTTATGTAGTTCTGTTATGCCAGGATGAGCAAAATTAATCTATTCTAAAATATTGTTTTTCAACCCATTATAATTAGTCAAAAAGTATTATAAAGCAATGCTCAGCTTTAAGAACAACAGATATTTGACAAGAGGTCATTATTTGCATTTCAAAAGTCTTCTGCACTTGGCTAAGAAATTATAGAAAGTTTCTTGAACCCCATAGTGCATCTCTGCATTTATTTACAGATTATTAAATGTTTGACAGAAAGTGTGATGGGCAGAAAAATTGAAAGCATGTTAGGAACTACTATTAACTGAAGAATAGAAAAATATAACACATAGGGAGTTATAATGAAGTCCGTGGAAGATTATACTCAATTTAAAAATACAAAGCAAGAATAAAACAACCCCATCAAAAAGTGGACAGAAGACAAGAACAGAAGATTTTCAAAGCAAGACAGACAAATGGCCAACAGACATATGAAAAATGCTCAACATTGCTAATCATCAGGGAAATGAAAATTAAAACCACAGTGAGATGCCACTTTACTCCTGTCAGAATGGCCATTATTAAAAAGTCCAAAAACAATAGATGGTGTAAGGATGTGGAGGGAGAGGAACACTTATATGCTGTTGGTGGGACTGCAAGTTAGTACAACCCCTATGGAAAACACTATGATGATTCCTCAAAGAAATAACTGTATTCTTACCATTTGATCCAGCAATCCTACTACTGGACCCAAAGAAAAATAAGTCATTTTATCAAAAAGACACCTGCACTTGAATGTTTATTGCAACACAAGTCACAGTATCAAAGATGTGGAATGAACCCAAGTGCCCATCAATTCACAAATGGATAAAGAAAATATGTACACACACACATACACACACACCATGTAGTACTACTCAACCATAAAAAGGAATGAAATAATGTCTTTTGCAACAACTTTGATGGAACTGGGGATCATTATCCTAAGTGAAGTATCACAGAAATAGAAAAACAAACACCACATGTACTATCTAATAATTGGGAGCTAAGTAATAGGCACACATGGGCACAAAGAGATGTAACAGACATTGGAAACCAAGAAGGGGGGATGATGGAAGGAGCTGAGGGGTAAAAACTTACCTATTGGGCACAATGAGCACTGTTCTGTTGGTGGGCACACTAAAAGTGCTAACTTAAGCATTATACAAGCTATCCATGTAACAAAAAACACTTTTACCCCCCTTAGTATTTGAAATAAAACATATAAATACTGATTTATATACAGTTTCTGAGAAACTCAACTCCTATATTGAGACCCTATCACTAGTTTAACTGCTTTGGCACTGCCAAGGCCTAATAACAGATACCATTTTTGGACCAGGATTAAAGATCTTTAGGAATTTCATAGAACAACCACATGGTGTATATTATATTGGTTAGAAGAATGGACTTTAGAGGCATACTTGGTTTGGAGCTCCGATTTCCACTTACTAGTTATCTGAACTTGGGAAAATTACTTCACCTCTAAGTTTCCTCATCTGTAATGTAGGACAGTAATAATAATAATATTTCTCATTATGGCTAATGTGATTATTAAATGACCTAATCCATTTAAATCGATTAGCATGGTGCCTGGATCATAGGAACTATTTAATGAGCATTTGATATTATTATCACCACATCACTTTTAAGTATACTGTCTTATCTTCACAGTATAGTACTTTCTAAGGTGATCTTCAAACTTAAGACTTATTAAGTTTGGCACAGCTTGCTGCCCCCCACCCCACCCCCACCCCATGGTTCTGATTCAGAAAGTCTGAGGTGAGGCTTAAGAACTTGCTTTTTTATAAGTTCCTAGGTGTAGCTGCTTTTGCTGGTCCAGAGACCACACTTTGAGAATCACCGTTGTTAGGTACTCAGAGCAAGGTTTTTTTCTTTTTATTTCAGCATATTACAGGGGTACAAATGTTTAGGTTACGTGTGTTGCCATCCCTCCCTTCCCCCTCTCCTGAAGTCAGAGCTTCAAGCATGTCCATTCCCCAGATGGTGCACATCACGCTCATTATGCATGTATATACCCATCCCCTCCTCCCCCCTCCCATCTGCCGACACCCAATGAATGTTATTCCTATATGTGCACTTAGGTGTTGATCAGTGAAACCAATTTGCTGGTGAGTACATGTGGTGCTTATTTTTCCATTCTTGAGATACTTCACTTAGTAGAATGGGTTCCAACTCTAGCCAGGAGAATACAAGAGGTGCTATATCACCATTGTTTCTTATAGCTGAATAGTACTCCATGGTATACAAACACCACATTTTATTAATCCACTCATGTATTGATGGGCACTTGAGTTGTTTCCACATCTTTGCAATTGTGAATTGTTCAGAGCAAGTTTTAATGCATCTCTTTTGTGAATGGAAAAAAAATAAGTAACTAGTGCATTGAACAATTGGAACTGATGACATATAATCTGAAAGCATCTTTATTATTTTACCTTCTACTTTTGCTTCCATATTTATTGAATGGTGGAAGATCTCCTTTTCAGAGATGAAATCCTGTGCAAGCAGATGTAGACTTTCAAAACACTCTCACTGGGGCAATTTGTCAATTATTAAGGCTTCAGAGCTGATGCTTTGACATTGCTAAGAGAATTGCCTATACAGGAAAATTTTAAGTGGGCCCAGTCATCCATTTCAGGTAAAAAGATAAATAATGAAAGCTTTGACAGTTCTATGGGTAAAAAAAAAAAAAAGAATATAGTGGCTGAGGAAACTTTCAGTTTTGAGGTGCTGTAGACTTGGTGACTCTCTTTCTCTTCCTTCTGCCTTATAGAAAGGAAGGAAACATTTTGTTAATTGACACATGAATTGAAGGATTGATTCCACATCTTTGAAATTGTGAATTGTGATGCAATAAACATTTAAGTGCAGGTCTCTTTTTGATAAAATGACTTCTTTTCCTTTGAGTAGATACCCAGTACTGGGATTGCTGAATAGAATGGTAGGTCTCAGTTCTTTGAGGAATCTCCATACTATTTTCTATAGGTATTGTACTAATTTGTAGTACCACCAGCAGTAAATAAGTGTTCCTTTCTCTAATGTGGTATGTGCATACCATGGAGTACTACTAAGCCATAAAAAGGAAGAATTAATACCTTTTGCAGTAATTTGGAACAAACTGGAAACTATTATCCTAAGTGAAGTATCTCAAGATTGGAAAAACAGGCCTGGTGCGGTGGCTCACACCTGTAATCCTAGCACTCTGGGAGGGCGAGGCGGGCAGATCATTTGAGCCCAGGAGTTCGAGACCAGCCTGAGCAAGAGCGAACCCCGTCTCTACCAAAAATAGAAAAAAATAGCCGGACATGGTGGCACATGCCTGTAGTCCTAGCTACTCGGGAGTCTGAGGCAGAAGGATCTCTTGAGCCCAGGAGTTTGAGGTTGCTGTGAGCTAGGCTGACGCCACGGCACTGTAGCTGGGGCAACAGAGTGGGGCTCTGTCTCAAAAAAAAAAAAAAAAGAATGGAAAAACAAACACCGCATGTACTCTCTAATAAAGTAGAACTAATCAGTGGGCACAAAAATACACAGAGGAGAGTAAAAGTCATTGGAAATCAAGTGGGGAGGAGGGGAAGGGCAAAAACCCATCTAACAGGTACAATGAACACTATTTGGATGATGGTCAGATTTATAGCCCTGTCTCAAGCCATGCATCAAAAAAATCTGTACTCTCTTAATATTTTGAAATAAAAATAAATAAATAAAAGAAAAAAAGGAAAAAGGGAAACATATCTTTGAAAAAAAGAGAACTGAAATCTGTGAAGGATGGCTTCATAACCATTCTATCAACAAAGGCAGTTACACAAATGATTTCTGAAGCTGAAGTACTTATGCCTGATAGCTGAGAGAAACTTGAAGGCCTTTTGCAGTCAAACTAGTATGAAATGTTACAGTGATATATTCATTCTAGTCAGTGTTTCACTATATGATAATAATCTAAGGCAATTAGAAAAGAAATTTCTACCCACTGGCTGGAGATGAAGCTAGAATTAGATAAAGCTGTGACTGGTAATGTTTAAGAGGGATAACGAAAAGAACCTGCTATGAGCTAGTTGGTTAAAATTCCTCTGGAGTCCAGGCCAAAAAATAAACCAAACAAACAAAAAAAAAAACAGGTCTCTGTCTTCCAAAGTATTCCTCAAATTTTAGGGAATAAAATAATTACCAAATAAGAAAAATAATAATTCAAGCACTGGAAATCTAAATAGATGAAGGTAAAACAAAATAATTTAAACATAAAAATCTCTAGATATTTCCATGTGCAATAGTGAAAAAAAAAAGCAGAGGAAAGAACTAGGGAATATTATTTCATTCTCCATGCTCAACAAACAAACACATTTTGGATTAACTTTGTTTCCCTGTGGGTCTATATTTTGTATCAGATTACACTTACACTGCTGCAACAGATGTTAAGCCCTTACTGTATCAGGTAACATGCTAGGTGCTTTACCTTTAATATCCTATTAAATAATAGAAACAAATATGTATAAATCAGAGCAAGTAATATCAGCTACTGTAATAATCCCACAATCCTTTTAGCATAATACAATATTTTTTTACTCATTTCCTCAGTCTATTCAGATATTGGCCAGTGCCTTTTCACAGAGTTATTCTCAATGCAATGACTCAGGGACAGAGGCTCTGTTTATTTAATGATTCCTCATTATATAGGGCTTTCTCAGAATTCTGTGATAGATCCTCTGCCTTCCACTAGCCAACAAGCCAAGAAAGGGAGCATAGAATATCACATGGATTATTTTATGACCAGGTTTCAATGTGGTATACATGATTTCTACCAATATTGCATTGGCCAGAACCCAGTCAAATGCCACAACTAAATTTCAAGGGATACAGGAAAATATGGTCTTCCTCTATAATCATGTAGAGGATATGAGATTGGTTAGCATCGAGAGAGCATCTGCTACAAATGAGAAAGATATTTTACAGATAAGGAAACTAAGACTTAATGAATTTCAGGGAGCTGGAAGTAGATATTGGATCCCAGATTTGAATTCAAATGCATATGCCTCAAAAAAGTACATGTTTTCCAATACTGCCTTATAGTCAATAACTTAAAAATGTTCTTGCAATATTCTAGGTCTTCCTGAAAGTATATAAAGGAAGGGGGATGAGATATGACATACGATGATGAGAATAGGAAATAACTATTGATTTGAGTTTTACTGAAGTTTCTGCTACCTTCAGTTGTGTAAAGAAAAGTCTAAGTTGGTGAAGGCATGGGGAGGTTAGATTCATGGGAGCCTGTCCTTAATATTTATCGCTGACTTAATCCACCCAGAAAACTGGTTACTGTCTGGAATAACAATTAGGGGAATGTGTCTCTGGCTGGTTGTACTTGCTATCTTCCTTCCAACAGTTGTTTGACAGTATCTTTGTATTGCTTTTCATTCTTTCTCTTTGTTATTGCTCTGTCACTGGATGAATCTACAGCAATACTTTAGCAAATGACAAGTCATACCTGTTGGATGCAAATCAAAGTTGCCAAAGGCAAGCCAAAGTACCATAGGCAGATATACAGCTTAATTTCTACTACTCAGTACCAAGCCATATGTTTTTCCAGAAGCCAGGTATTTGTCGTCAGCTCTCTTTGACTGGGATAGTATCTCAGAGATGGAGAATTTAGGAATTGCCATGCTATGAGAGCCAGATGAACAAATGTGTACCTCAAAGCACGAAGAAGGCATCAATTGTTTTTTCTTTTCTGTGCCCTTTCCTTCATTCTTTCCCAGCCCTCTCTTGTTCAGCCAAAACAGTCACGTCAGTTTCTACTGCAATCTGTTATTCCTGCCAAAATGTCCTCTAATTAGTCACCAATACCTTAGTATAAATTCGTTTAGTGTTTCTACACCTCTTAGAAGCATTTGTGTTTTAAAAGTTGGTCAATCTTGTTTCCTATATAGGTCTATAGGTTAGCAATTCTGAAACTACTTTATGTATATATTAGGCATGAATAAATAAATATATTGTAGATAATAAAAGCCAGAAGTTACAAATAAGCAAAGAGGAAATGCTAGAATGAGCCCTGTTATTCTGGATTGGAGTCAGAGGATTCAGTATGAATTTATCTCTACATATATGTATATATATATATATATATATATATGTTATACATGGGTTAGTATACATATAATATACATATGCAAACACTACTCTGCATATGTATAATGTGTGAATATAAAAATTATTAAATAAACAAGGGAGAAGGGACAAATCTCTCTTACAGAACAACTCCAAGTAATAAATGTGGAAAGGAATGAGGGAACTAGAAAATAACCATTAGAATATTCTAGTAATAATTGCTTCAGTCAAAATCTACTAGTGAATGCAAAAATTAGCAGGCAAACTTTATGGAGAAACAGAATATCCACACAGCCTCAAACTATCTCCTCTCAAATATATATTGATTACAAAATAGCAAATAGTACTTATGCAGTGGAGAAATCTGGCAAACACAACCTTAACCAAGTGATAAAAGTTACATTATATACCTCCTGATATGATCTACTGAGAAGGGTACATCACCTCTATGGTATTCTTTTCAAAAATTTATAAACTCAATCAGGCCATGAGAAAACATCAGACAAACCAAAATTGAGAGTTTGTCTGAGCAGTACTCTCTGTAAGTGTCAAAGTCATGAAAAAGAAAGACCAAGTAACTGTCACAGATTGTAGGAGGCTAAGGAGATGTGATGACTAAATGTAATGTGGGATCCTGGCTTGGATCCTAGCACAGAAAAAGGACATTAGTGGAAAAAGTGGTGAAAATAGAATGAAGTCTATAGTTAGTATTGTTGTATCAATGTCAGTCTTAGTTTTGATAAATATGCCATGATTATGCAAGATAATTACATTAGGGAAAGTTAGGTGAAAGGAGTGTGGGAATTCTCTGTACTATTTTTGCACCTTTTCTGTAAGTGATATAGAGGAATATTTAACTATATATAAATATTAACTGTTCCCTATGCTGCCAATGTTTTTCAACTGCTCCTTTGCTAATCCTTTCTTCAGGAGTAATATGATGTCTAAGGCCCTTGATTCAGGAAGCAGCTGAAGAAAATATTGTTAAGAACACTATGAAATCTGTATGTGTCAGTTTCTTGTTCTGCGGAGTGAATCAATTTTTAGTTTATTTTGAAAATAATTGTTTCCTTTATTGCAAAGAATATATATTAATTAGGAAGTACCAAATAGCAAAAATTACATTTTAGAAATATCTATAATCCCAGTCCCCAGAGATCACCATTAATAATCTTTATCACATGATACATACACAGACATAACCATACATTCATAGGCAGACACACATACATACATGTCACCATTATAGCCTAGCATAGTACTTGTCACATTGTAGGTGCTCAATAAATATTTGATGACTTTAAAAATGGGACTATACATAACCCTTTAAGTCTGCTTTATTTTATGTCATAAGCCATGTAGCAGGCCCTTTAATATCAGAAAGACTTGTGTTTGAGGCCCAGTTCTCTTCTCTCCCTCCCTCCCTTCCTCTCTTCCTTCTGTCCATCTTCCCTCCCTTCTTTCTTTCCCTCCCCTCCCCTCCCCTTCCCTCCCCTCCCCTTCCATCCCCTTTTCTCCCCTCTCCTTCTATCCTTCCTTCCCTCCTTCCCTCCCTCCTTCTCTCCTTCCCTCCTTCCTCCTTCTTCCTCAAGTTTTTATCGAGCATGTATATTATACCAGGCACCATGCTATGTCCTGCTGATACAGTTAAAAGAAAAAAAGGACATGGCCCCTGTCTTGTGTTACAGTCTAATGGAAAAGATTGCCATAAATAATATGAGCACACAAATAAAATATAAAATTGAAGTCATGCTGAATTCTACAAAGGAGAGATTCAGAGTGAGTTGAAATAAAAAAAAAGGCTATAATGCAGGGGTCAGGGATAACTTTTTTGAGGCAGTGATACTTGAACTGATATATGAACCATAAGTTGAAATTAATGATGTAGAGAGAAGAGGCCAAAAAAACCCCACAGCGTGTACGAAGGCCCTGGCATGGGGTGGGTAGTGTGGTGCAATCATAAAACTATTATCACCGATGTATAGATAGCGTAGTGAGGAGAGTGGGAGAAGATACTGCTGGCGGGATAGTCAGGGAACAGAATAGTCAAGGTTTTATTGGTCATGCTAAGGATTTTTAAATTTTTTCCTGGTTTATTAAAAAATAGAAAGCCACCAAAGAATATTTTTGGTAGTAGAATTATGATAACATATACATTTTAAAAGATTATACTATACTACAAAGCTATAGTAATTAAGTCAATTTGATATTGGCACAAAAATAGGAATATTGACCAGTGGAACAGATCTGAAAACCCTGATATAAAACCATCCTCATATAGCCATCTAATCTTTGACAAAGCAGACAAAAACATACACTGGGGAAAAGAATCCCTTTTCAATAAATGGTGCTGGGAAAACTGGATAGCCACCTGTAGAAGGCTGAAGCAAGATC
>CAUYPO010086588.1:0-12541 GCA_963574435.1 Cheirogaleus major
GGGTTTCATGAAGCTGTAGTAGATAATACCAGTGCTGGACCACCAAACAGACACCATTAGTTGTTTTTTTTTTATGAATATCTGAGTTTGGACTGTGTTTCAGCACTTCATCTTTACCCAGTCATTGTGCCAAACACTTGCAATTGTCAAAAAAAATCCATTTTTCATCATACATAACAATATGATATAGAAATGGTTCACCTTTATGTCATGACAGCAAAGAAAGGGAAGCTCCCAAATGGTGTGTCTGCTGACGTTCGTTTAATTCATGTGGAATCCATCTATCCATTTCTTTACCTTGCTGATTTACTTCAAATGGTCCAATATTGTTTGAATAGTAACATCAAACCTTGCTGCTAATTCACACATAGTTTGAGATGGATTTGCTTCCACTACAGCTTTCAGCTCATCATTATACACTTTGTTGTCAGGTCACCCACATGGCTCATTTTCAAGATTAAAAATGGAATTTCTGGTAAACGGAACTTCTCAAGTCATTGATGCACTGTGAAATCATTAGCCACATCCTTCCTAAACACTTCATTGATATTTTGAGCTGTCAGTTCTGCACTGGTTCCATGATGGAACTCATATTTGAAAAAAACATGAATTTTTTGTTTATCCCTGGTTTTATAAAAATTGCTCTAAAAATTTGAAAGATAATCAAAAGCCAAGATATGCTTTTGAAAGACTGAAGATGTACCTTCACAATAAAAATAAAACAAGGAATGCCAAAGTGAAATGTCAGAGATATCAACTGTCAAACTTAGCACTTAAGGAAATCAGACATTTCATAGTTAATAGCCTAATACTATCATATTGGCAACACCTGAATTTTAGAGGGGAGTCATTCAAATCATAGCAACTATATCTTAATTTTGTCTACAGTTCTACTTTCCTCTTTTATAGAAAGGACTTTAGAATGCTGCAAATATAACTACCCCCTCTGTCTTAAAAATATTATCTATTATCTTTAGCTGTTCTTTTTTTTAATCCCAAAATATTGCATATTTTTATGTTATTTAGATTTGCTCAGATTTCTTAATTTCTTTACTTACTTGTCTTTGCTTCTTATATCCAGCTCCTTTTTTCTAGCTTCATTCTATCTCGCCGAAATAGTCTTTAGCAGTTTCATCAGTCAGTTTGAGTAGTAAAAACTCTCAATCATAGTATATTGGAAACTATCTTTACATTCTATTTTGAATACTAGTTCTCATAGAATTCAACATTGATAAGTATTTTGGTTCAGCAGTTTAAAAATATTCCATTTTCTTCACACTTCTATATTGCCAACTAGAAGTCTGTTGTGAAGTCCGATCATACTTCTTTATAGATATTGTTCTCCTCTAGTTCCTTTGACTGTATGGTGTCTGTCTACACTGTAGTGTGTCTACATGCAGCTTTATTTTTATATCTAGGGAGATAGGAGGAATGTCTGAATAAAATATAATATTGGGGATTAATTTCTTTTTATGCACAAGGAAATTCATCAATGTCCTTCTCAATGGTTTCACCAGGTTGACATTCTATCTCTTCCATTCAATGCTTTTCATTGGGTAGAGACTACACTATAGCCAGGGTAATCATTTAAAATGTAAATCTGATTATTCCACTTTTCTGCTTAAAAACTAAAAACTTTCCTTTATTACTTGGGTAAAGACCAAAATCCTAAGCAAGAGCTAAAGGCCCTAAATGATCTCTCTGGAATTATCTTGAGCCTTTTTTCCTCTTTGCTTTTGGACATCAAGACGCATTGGCCTCCTCTTTGTTCTTTCTCTCTTTTGCCCAGTTAATTACCAGTCACCCATGGGATTTTATTTTAGTATTATTCCTAAAATGAAGTCTTCTCTAACACCTTGGAATATGTTAGATGTCTCTAAGATATGCTCTCATAACTGCCTGCACTTTGTTTCAAAGGATAATATGACTATATAAATATATGACCATAGGATTGTCTATTTTCTTCCTACTTCACCCCACATCGTAACCCAACACCTAGAATAACTCTTGCAAGTTAATGGTTATTTTACAGCGCTGAAAATAAAGTATGTTCTTCTTTATTTCTCTTACATGCATGAAAAATATCTGTTGCCTATTAAGATAAAAAATTGTTTGTTAAGACTTAGCAGACCTGATATATCATTTCTACCAGCCTTTGAGCTCTGGTAAATTTGTAAATTGCATTACATGGATTATCTTGTATAGATAATCACCACTTGTCATCCTTAAAAAGGTGAAGGTCAATACCATGATATTTTGCTTCGAAAAATTCTTTCTGAAAGGAAATCACTTATTTCTTTTTCTGTATAAATATAATTCCTTGGTGTTTTACTTTGTTTTTTTCAAAAATTCATGTAATTAAAAATTAATTACACAAATACACATAAAAGTAAATCTGATTCAATAAAATAAAAAAACATTCTGTGGGGATCATGATCTCAGCTAAGCAGGAAGCTGCCATCTGGAGAAATGATTTTCACACTCTGGTGATTGAAGTGGCCTCAAATCACCAAGTGTGACATGCCTCCTTCACTTCTTTTCTAATTAAATGCAATTTGCTTTGAAGGAGTTTTTAACTAAAAATATAATTCTACTGATATAATCCCAGTACGATATAGCCTCACAGATGGAGGAAGAATGGAAGGTAATTTTAATAACATTCTTTCAAAATAAAATGTGGACAGCTAAAAATGTGGCTAATCATTAGCCCTTATTTTAAATGCTGATTTTTTCATTTTTTCCTTGGTTTCCACTCCTATCAAAATTATAGTTTGAAAATCCTAGCTCACTTATTTAAAAAAAGAAATAGAAATCTTCAGTTTTCCATAGGACAAATGTAAGTTATTTCCTCCCCTAAGGCTACACACAGAGAAAATGAAATCATTTTTTTTTTCTTTTCTTTTCTTTTTTTTCTATGAGGTGTTGCTGGTGCATGACCAACAATTTGGGATAGTGCTTGTCAATTCAACACAGCAAATATCCCACACCAATTACAATAAGGCAACTGGGTCAAGTTTGTCCATGGTAACAACTTCAAGGGGAATATAAAATTTTATCTATTTATCTATCTATATCTACATATATAGATAGAGAGATATTTCAATTTTGAACTAGGAAAGCATTAGTTATTACTATTGTCCGAGGAAAGGGGCATCAGTACTAGCACTGGAGGTAGTGATCAAAGAAACTTTAGTTCTATTTGTTATATTCTTTTTATAGGAATAATTAATTCACATATTGTGCATAAAAACTAATCTTTTCTACATAGATGATAAGTTTTTCCAGTATTATTTGTTAAGTAGGCCTTCTTTTTATTAGTCTGCAATGTTACCTTTCCATATATTGAATTTCCATAGATGTTGGTCTGTTTCTAAACTCTCTATTCTATTTTATTTTTTTTGGTCAATATG
Source organism: Cheirogaleus major (assembly GCA_963574435.1). Taxonomy (NCBI): domain Eukaryota; kingdom Metazoa; phylum Chordata; class Mammalia; order Primates; family Cheirogaleidae; genus Cheirogaleus; species Cheirogaleus major. Next base: position 3,411 of record CAUYPO010086588.1, read on the forward strand.
CTTGTTTCTGTGCCAATATTGCACTGTCTTGGTTATGAGAGTTTTATATAAACTCAATATCTAATGGAGAGACCCCCCCTGCCCCCAACTATAGCCCTTTTCTACAAGAAATTCTTGACTTTTCTTGGGCTTTTGTCCTTCATAAAAATTTTAGAATCAGTATCTCATAATCATAATCAATGACTTGAAGACCATCCCTTACTCCCAACCCTCAAACCCTAGGAGATAAAGAAGAAAATGTTTTGTTGTAACAAAGCACGCAGATCCAACCAGTTTCTCTCTCTTGAAATGACTGTCTTCCCCTTTATTCTCTGATAATGGATGGTGATGTTAGCCAATCACAGACTTTCTCCTGGGAGACACTAGACCTTTTCCTCTAGTCCCTAATAGAGATTGGTATTAAGTAGCATGCATAAAAGAATGAATCATGACTTAATTCAAGATAGACGTAAAGGCTAGAGAAGGTCCCACATTTGGTTTCATTTCCCTTGGTATATTACATCTGAATTACCATCTGGAAATAGAAACACTCATATCTTGCTATATCATTTTCTTTCAGTGACAGTTTATCAAGCTCTTACCTTCACAGATGCAGAAGACATTGTAACATGGCAAATAAAAAATAAAGCCCCTAAACCATTTTTAAAGAATTTGCCAACAGTTCCTGAAATACTTTATCTTTTGTTTTTCTCATTTAAAATCACGGTCATATTTCCAAGTCAACCTATAATAGCATGATATTCACTACCAGGGATACTGCAATGAGCAAAATAGAAAAAGCATCTGAACACAATTTTAACTATCTTATTCTGTGTGAAGCATTGGCAGAGTCTCCCCTGCTTCCTCCAGGTGAAGATGATTGCCACTTCCTTTTGCCATCATTTTTTTTTTCTCTGAATTTACCTCTACACTGGCACATTTATCTTAACACAACATAGTTACTCCCATTCTTCAATGCTCGCTTCATGCATTATCTCTCTGAAGACTCTTCTTTCCTTCCTCTATTGAGCCCTGAACATTAATTTATTCATTGTGCCATGATATTTTCTAAATCTTTCTACAGCTAGTTATTCATAGGGTCCTTTCTCAGGAAAGCGTAAACTTAGTCATTCTTTGTATCCCCAGTTATTGGCCTAATGCAAGGAACATTGGAATCCATAAAAAAGGGTTAAATAAATGAATTCGCTCACGTTTTCACCAACCACCTGCAATGAGAGGATTTAAAAACCATATCTACAATATTTTAAAGTAGTACTTAGATATTTCTATCTGGGTGTCATTTCATTTCCAAAAATCTAATATTTTGAAAACTGGAATCATCATCTTTTCTCACCATTATGCTTCCCCCTGCCAAACCTCTTCCTTGACTTCTTATAATACTCAACCATTGCTATTTTAAGCCAGTTCTAACTCACTGACTCTGTTTTGTCTAACCTTATATCCTGACAGCCACCAAGATCTATTGATAAGATTTTTGTCTAATATTTCCTAAAACCATCCTTTCCTTTCTTCTCTCAAACTAACAGCCAAATGAAGATAGTCACCTAACATGGTGACTCATAGACACTCAAAGGATGCTTATTAATGGGGTAACCCTATTTCCCCACTTGGACAGTAATTATATGGTCACCATGCTTTTGGAAAGGATGGGAAGTTGTAATGAAGTTGTATATGAGGAGATCCATGGTCTGCATGCTTTAGCTGCCACATATGTCAATTGCTGAAGAATTAAAGCATGTTGGATCCACTGATGATATTTTCACCACCAAGCTAATCTTAGAGGAAATTATAAAAGTACATTGAGTGGGACATTATTAGTAAAGCTGGAGATTGTGGGAGTTCTTCTGACCTCAGTCATTTACCCATTTAGCCTTTTAAGGAGCCCTCATCCTTTCCATTCCTGTCATGCATCTCCTCTCCTAACACACCTCCCTTCAGTTCTCACTATCCTGGAGTGTTGTTCAAAGCTCAAGACTTACCATTTTCCACTGAGTTCCATACTCTTGGGTTTGTGTTCTTCTTATGAAGTAATAGCTAATCAGATTCATTCATCTATTCATTCTATACATATTTGATGGGCACCTACTATTATCAGGATTCTTTCAGGCACTTAAAATAAAAACTAGCCTTTACAAAGGCATAGCTAACTACTAGGCTAACTACTCCCTCTTACCTCCTCAACATGTCAAATTCTTAGAAAGGCAGTTTATCATAGTTAAGAGCATGATCGGAAGACAGATTGTCTGGGTTCAGGTACCCCTCTCATTATGTAAAGCAGTACAGTTACTTAAACTCTGTGTTCAGCTGCATCATCTATAATAATAGTAATAATGATAATAACAACAAAAATAGTATTTACCTCACTCAAAAAAATGTAGTAAGCATTGCATGAGAAAATATCACAAATTCTTAAAATAATCCTGATACTTATTAAGCATTCAACAAATACTGACTATTAAGAATAGGCTCTAAATATTCTGGGCATTTAGGGTCTTGAGATCTGAAGATCACAATGAAAATATGGAAATCACACCAATGTGTGCTGTACCAGTTACAATTTTTTCTCTGCCTGTGTATCAAGTGAGGTTGATTGATATTGATTATTTGATTGATTGGTTAATGGCTTTGGGATTTTGAACAAGTTTTAGTCATTAATTGATATAAATGTTAAGCACAACTGACTTTTGAAGTCAGACAAAACCAGGTTCAAAACTCTCTTTGCCACTTATGTGCCACATGATCTTGCAAGAAGTGGGATTAATGATTCCACCAACCATGTGTTCATTTAATTGATATTTACTGAGCAAGTACTACATGCTAGACAGTATTCTAGGCCCTGGGATCTAGCCTAGAATTGATCTTGGCACTATGGTGCCTACAGCTTGGTGAGAAGAAGAGGAGAAAATATGTAAACAGATATTTAAGAGACAGAGTTTTAGCCATCTCTTAGGGTGATTGTGAAGTTTGTAAATGCTCTAAGACTGGAAGTTGTCCAGATGAAAGGAGTTCATAGTCTAATGTGGGAACCAACTGTACAAATAGATATCTGTCATTGTATAAAAAGCAATGATAACAGCATTACTATAGGGACCGAGAGGAAGTGAGATCCTGAGAGTAGTAGATTCTGTGCCACAGGCAGGAGTAATAGAGCAGTGATTGGCTTCAGGGAGGAATAGCAGTAAGCTTCTTGAGACCAGGGTTGCTATCTAAGGCCATCCTTTCTTTCCTTGTGGCTAAAAGTGTTTAGCCTATCTGAATTATTTTCCAAGTCAGTTTGTTTTACCATATTGGACCTCTCCTAAAATACTTCATTTTTCCTAGATTGCCCTTTCCCAAATGCCCAAGTCAACATATTTTGAGATGCTCTTTCCATCTTTCAGAAATGGTTATTGAAATTTGAGAGCCCATTCCAAAGGAGTTAGGAAGTGCTCATCTGCTGCAAAATTTCCTTTTAGTTCTGTTGTCCTACAAAGATAAATCTTTCTCGGGTATGCTGCCTGTTCTTCCATATCTTTCTTTGTATCTCCTCCATTTCCTGACATCAAATTTTCCTTCAGGAAATTCTGCCTACCGAGAAATTACAGCAATTCCCAACCTAAACACTATGGCAAGAGTCCAGTGTCCTAGAGATTGACCGATCACTCTGGCTTCTAAGCTGGACAATACAGAGACATCTCAAAGACCTCTTCCTGGAACCTCTGGTGGATGTTAACAAAATGATATCATTGAAATGATTGCACTACAAACACCAAAAGCCATATCTGGACTTTTAAAATATGCACTATCATGTTTTGTGCAAAGCCTCTAGGCCCCTATAAAAATCTAAAATGATTTATAGGAAATCCTTTTTTTTAAAGACCTATGAAATCCCTGTGGACAAACAATTTGTGACTTTAAGGCTCATCTTTCTTCTTTAGGACAGATTGGAGCATAAGAGTCTATTTTATATAAAATTTTTATAATTTGTAATTTGGTAATTATGAAATGGTAAAACCAGCAGGATTTCTTCCAAATATAGATGCCAGAAATGCTTCTCTCATGTTTGCCCTCTCATGTTGATTTCAAGGCTGGCACAAATCTGTGGACCACATTTCACCTGTTAACTCTATTCACAACATCAGATGTCAAATTGAACACTGCAGTCAAAGAGTGAGATAAAATTTAGACTGGAATATCTCTAGCTTGCTGAAAAAGTCAGTAGTCTGTATGATTGCTTGCATTCTTCACATGACTGCAGGTATCAACATCATGCAAAGTGCTGCTTTAAAGTTGAAATTATTACAGACAAATGGGCCGAAAAAGTGATGTCAGCTAATTCCCATTTGGTTGAGTTTCGTGACCATGTGCTTATGACATTCATGAGAGAAATAGGTAGATTGAAAGAGATCTCCCTTCCTCTCCCCTCCGATCCCCTCACCTCCCCTCTTCTTCCCTTTCCTCCCCTCCCCTCTCCTTTCCTCTCCTCTCCTCCCTGCCTTTCCTTTCCCTGTGGGATTTATATTTCTGGCCGATGACTTCCAAATCTATGTCACCTGTATCACCTGACAGCTCTCTCTCAAGCTCCAGCCACACCTGTAACTGCTGTCACAGGCCTCTGAAACTCCTCATGTTCAAAACTTAAATTCATTATTTTCCTTACCAAACCCTCCCCAACCCTCTCATGTCTTAGATTCATGCTCTACTATTCAGACAGCTGTACAAAACTGAAATCCCTTATTGCTTCCCAGCAATTCTTGACTATGTGAAAATATTCCTATTCTAGCAATCATATACATGGACAATTGCAGAGGAGTACGATTGCATGCAGTAGAGAAAGTCCTTTGATCTGGGTAATATTGTCACAGTTCTCTTCAGGGTTTTGATAGTTTCCCAAAGAGTGTAAATAATTCAATATAACCTAACACCACAATTGAAAAATCAACTACAAACATGTTATCAACTTTTAGAGGATCAGGGATGCATTTTTCTTTTTACTATTAACTAAATTTCAGATTTGTCTGAATTTCACCAGTTTTTCCTTTAATGACTTTCTATTCCAGGGTCTAATGCAGGGTACCACATTGCATATAGTTGTCATGTCATGTCATGTCTTCTGTGACAGTTCTCAGCTTTTTCTTATCTTTCATGATAGTTTAAAGAATGCTGGTCAGGCATTTGTACAATGTCTCCTAATTTGGGTTTGTCTGAGATTTTTCTCATGATTATACTGGGGTTTTTGACTTTTAGAAAGAATGTCACAGAGGTGAATTGCCTTTCTCATTACATAATATCAGGGGATACGTGATGCCACATGACGTTACTGGTGGTGTTAACCTTTATCACCTGGGTAAGGTGACGTCTGCCTGGTTGTTCCACTAAAACGTTAACATTTTTCCCTTTATGTACTTCATCAGGAATGTACTTTTGTGCTTAAAAGACTCAGGTTTTCTAACAGGCTTTTATTTACTTACCTTTCTCTTTTGTAATTCTCTAATACACAGTACCTTTTTCCAGGAAAAAGGGAAAAACAAATATTTGAATTTCTTTCTGGAATCTAACATAATCTAAAGTCATCATTTAAGTAAATATTTTTAAAAGATCAAAATACAACTCAACTTAGTGCTGTTTCATGTAGAACATTTATATCAATATCAATATCAATATCATGACTCATAATTGTAATGCATCTGAGCTACTCTTAGCATTGACTAGATTTCCTAGAACTTATAAAAGCTCACTTATATCAATAGTTTTTATGACATTAATCAATAAAGCAAGCACTCAGAATAGCCCCTTCTTTATACAGAAAAGCATGTGTAATATATTTATGTGAAGTTTTTGAAAAGTTCTAACGAAAAGATACTTATCTGAAATATATAGGGTTAATTCTGATTTACTTTAAAGGAAAATATTAATATAAAAGCATAATTTCTTTTAAAATGATGTATAACCCCTCAAATTTTCTCTTACCAGTGAAAACATAAATGCAGTAAAACATTAGCTGTGACATATTTTTTAAAGCTAAAATGTTTATATCAACCCCTTTCTCCCTAATGGTTGTCCAGCTCAACCATGTTCAGCTGAGCTATAATGTGCATTTCCTGAACTTCTGAAGCAGAATTAAATGTTTGAAGACATGGCTCACACCTGATAGAAACAAGGTGAAATAATTGGAAAAGTAAATTTATACTCATATTAGACTCATCACTGACTTTACATTTTGATAAGCTCCTCAGGAAAATATAGAGCCATGTTTTCTTATATCTGTAGACTATTTGAGTAATTGCTGCAATAGTGAAATGATTAAATTTTGAAACCTACAGTACATGTGAAGAGTGTAGAAGAGACACCAGCTTAAGCCTAAGTGGTATTTGCTGCTGGAATTTAGGCATATCTGATGACAGACTTCCAAGAGTCAGTTTCATTCAAAGTTCTGTTAGACACTAGGGTGCAAGGCAGCACTTTGACGTTCATGAGACCGGCGTTGCTTAAGAAAGAAGGACATTCTTCCAGTTTTCGTGAGTAATTCAGCACAGTTTCCATTAGGTGTGTGGTTCAAGAACAGAGTGTCCGTCGGCACTAAAAAGGTTCCAGGGCATTAGTTGCGGCTGTAGAAGCATTGACAATGCCCAACTTCAGAGACGTCAGCTATTGGCCGAGACGGCTGCAATGATGTCCTATATATGCTGCTTTGGGATAAGTGCTAGACTGTCTGTGGTTGGAAGAGGCCTCAGCAGTAGGTAGGGGCTGAAGAAGGTGGAGGGACCTAAGCTCATCTAGAGACAGTTTTTCTTTTCTTTTTCTTTTTTAGACATGGGGGTCTTGCTATATTACCCAGGCTAGACTTGAACTCCTAGCTCCTGGGCCCAAGTGAGCCTCCTGCCTCAGGTGCACATAATCACTCCCGGCTTAAAACCAGTATTTGTTAATTGCCATACATAATTGTGGTTAGTTTGAGCCAAAGGGATCATAACAAACCACTTAGTTCACTGTCGAGAAATAGAGAAGTGATTATATCTTTCTAAAAGTACATGCCTACACCAGTAACAAAACTGGGAATAAATGTTAAAGTACATACATGAAGAACTTGATAACCACCCACTGGCACCTCTTACCATAATCTCCAGTTCTTAAATAGTTAAATGGCAGCAAATGAAATAATGCTGAATAAATAATTTCATCATATCCATTTATTTTATTGGCTTTTTTCTTCCTTGATATGATCATTAGTCTTCAAAAACGTTAAGAGCAATACATAAAGTGACCACATGGTGTCAGGAGCTACATGCTGTTCTTTAAAGGAATCAGCTTTTCAGTCTGGAAGAGAAACATAAGGATTATTTTTAAATGATTTGCTTTTCTAATTTTCCCCAACTTTTATGCTTCAACTACTCAATATTTTAATACAATTTCCAACAATTTTGCTCAAGATTTTTATAATTATGGCTGTTCTGATTTTACTAATGTTAAGATGATTAATGAATTTCTGTTGCAAATTAATTTAAAAGTTATGTTGATCAGTTCCTGGTGTCTAGCTGTAATAAGTAACTACTCTAGAGATACTTGGGTATATTTCCTCTTTTCCACCATTACGGGCCTATAATAGAAAGAGAAGGAGTTTTGGAGTCAAGCACCCTGCCTCAATAGCCCAGCCATTTTTTTTCAGTTGTATGATCTTAGATATGTCACTTGGGTTTCTGTTTCCTCATTTGCAAAATGTCTAACTAATATCCTAGAATTTGGGTATAGAAGGATTTTCAGTGACTGCAATTTGTATAATGATTCATTTAACAGCTCATTAGTTATGGATTTGAGTCAAGCTTTCCCTTTGATTTATGACTAGGAGTCTCTGCCCAGTTAAATTTGAATTTTGGATAACAATAAGTAGTTTTTTAAATATAAGTATGCCTCAAATATTGCATGGAATATACTAATACTAAAACATTTTTTGTTATTTATCTGAAATTCAAATTTAATTGGATGCATTGTATTTTACCTGGCAACCATACTTAAACACTTATATTAATGGGTTTGTTCATAAGAAATAAGTGTAATGAAGTCTGTCTGGCTCTAGCCAGCAGCTCCTCTAGAGCACCTAAGAGAAGGTATATCCACCCCCATCAAAAGAAGGTAGGAAAGATGTCTTCTGTCAATAGAGAAAGTCTATAAGAAAGTATAATACAAAATATTAAAAATCTCTTTTATGAGGTTTTACAACATTGAGGGAAAGTGTCATAAAATAAAAAAAAAGAAATTTTAGAGGACTTCTCTTCCTCTTCTTATTACTAACAGAGAGAATGTCAAAGCTATCAAAAAGTATATCAATAGAATTAATAGTATTTGCTGTCATTACTAATTTAATGAGGAATAGGAAGATAGAAGAAAGGTTTGGAATGATTTCCCGGTTTCTGGTTAGGTTGGACAAATGATACCAAAAACAAGAAGAGAAAGGGACTGATTTTGAGAGAAATATTGAATTCCAATTGTGCGATGTCGATGTTGAAATACCTTTTGGTGAATATATTCACCATGCAGTTGAAACCGATGATATGCATTTAGAGCCACAAAGCGTTCTACATTACAGATGTGACTGATGGTTGAAGCCATAGAAATAATGGGAATAATCATATGCCTAGAATGTATAGGTAATAAATAGCAAAAGGCCAATGAAGAAACCTTGGGAAACATATATTTAAGGAGGATGAAAGGAAAAAGAGTGCACAAAGTAAATGAGGAAGAAACTAGGAGAAACAGTTTCATGAGGGAAAGAGATGAGAGCTTTACAAAGGACGTGTTCAAGAGGGCTAAATACTGATGAGATCAAAGTATGATGTAACATAAAAAAAAAGTACACTGAATTTGACAAGTGGGATGCTACTGGGGAAAGTGTGCCGAAGTATATTTATTGAAGCAGTGGAAGCCAAAGCCAGATTGTGGTGAGTTGGCAAGTCACAGAAGTACGGAAGTGGACATACTGAATGGACATTGAAGGGGCTCAGGAAATTTCACCTCAAAATGTGGCTCATTGGTATAAGGAGTATTTTGAATTATAGGCTCTTGGAAGGGGCTTCCTCCCATCTGCATACCAGATGGGACTATTGAAAGAACAATTGATTTCCCTTCCCTTCCCTGTTACCTCACTATATTGTGGG